>JASDQU010736226.1:43515-61762 GCA_032191745.1 Picea mariana
AAGAAAACCCTGAGGAAGGTCAAGAAACTAAAACCATGAAAGAACCCTGGAGAGAATCAGAGACTGTATTACTGCAAATGAAAGAAACCCTGAATGATCACAAAAATATCAACTTACCAAAGATCTTCAAAAAAAAAGAATACATAGAAGCAATAATAGGAGACTTTGACATTGACTATGTTCTGGATGAGGAAAAACAGGTGACTATCATGACAAAAAGAACTTGGGAAATTTTAAGAAAGTATGATATGATTCCTTCATTGGGAGGAATAGGATTATTTAGAGGAAAGTTGATAACCCTATGTGGAAGACTCACCCAAATATCTATAAGTACTCATGGAACTTCGACATAGGAAGATTTTGAGATTGTTAAATTTATTGAGAGCAGTGCCCCATTTTCTATCTTACTACAAAAACCCTATATTGAGTAGGATCAAACTAGAAGAAAAGAAGAAGAAGACCTCGAACAGAAAAAGAAAGACATAAAAGACTTCATGACCAAGAGAATCACACACTTATTGAAAGAACAAGAAGACCAGTCGAAGCTATTGAGGACCAGAGATCTGGATGTCAAATTTGAATGAAGATAGGAGGACTTGAGACACCTGTCTATACAGGAGAGTAGAGCACCTACACCAGACAGAGAAGAAGTATTTCCCTTGGACCCTATTAAAGACCATCAAAGCGTGAAGTTACTATGCCAAGAGAAGATAAGAATCAGAATGGAAAAAGGAATATCGGGACGCAGATCACCGAAAAGAAGGCTAGAAAGCTCAACAAGAAGAAAGCCAATTTAGAAAAATTACAAACAACGCCAGAAAGAACTTCGTAGAAGGAAGGATTCCAGAATTTGAACTTCATCGGGATATCAATACAACACAGCATTGCAGTTCACCATGGCGAAGTGATATACTCGTTAGAAGCATTATAACCATTATCTCAATGACCCAAATGGTTAGAATAGTAGTAATGGACTGAAGACTCGCCATCAGACCGTTGGGACCATGACACAACTGATAAAACCACATTGATGAAGACCTCTCATCCATTGGAGAGATATGTTACATCGTGTCTATTTATTTTTTCGACTGTTGCACCGAGAACACTTTTGCGAACCGTCTCCAAGCCAACTCATTACTACCGTGTTGTGTGTATTAAGACCGACACCTATTCCATTGCATTGCACACTCATTCATCCACCTGATTTACCTGATCTAAGCATGTATGTCAGACGAGCTCAATGCCATAGAGAAATTCGTCGAAGAGTTTCTCATCAATCTCATGGCTGAGAAAGTAATGTCTGCAAGTGTTCAGGCATCATCAATGAGAGGAGTGCAAGCCTCTCCATCGACTACTCATGGATTTGGACCATCCCGACCAACAACAGAGAAGAGAACCAAGCACAGAGATGACCTATCCAATGAGAAGTTAATCTCAACCATCTTACCAGACTATATCTCACCTCTGGCTGGCATGGTGATTCATGACAGTTTCCTGAGGGACTTTGATTACACCATGGTTACTGCGTACCTCCCGAAGGGGATACGAGCAGTTAGAATGCAGCAGGATAATATCACGACATTGAAGTTCAACGAATTCAACATAGGATACCGAAATAACCATAGTATGCTCACTCCTTACAAATACTTGACTAGGAAAAAGGGGAAGAACTTGAAAATAATCCCCCAATCATGGACTATGAACCTCGTGCAGTCCACCCTCTTGAATGTAATGAAGATTCTTCACTTTGGAAGGCACCAGGAGGTTAATGCATGTGTTAAGATCCTTCTCTCATGTTACCATGGAGGCTACCTATGGCTAGACCGACACATCACATTTGATCCAATGATGATCCAAAGGATCACCGGATTGAGCATGTAGGGACCCAACCCATAGGAATTCTACCTAGGCAAGGCTACAGATCATGCATTGGCACAGAAGATCAAAGAAACATATGGCGATGTAGAAAAGGGAATGTGAGGCTACAAGGTAGCTTCCATATAGAATGGTGCAGTGCACCTAGCCTGTCATTTAATTGTAGGAAAGCTAGTAAGAAAGAACAAACCTACGCAGGTCACAAGGTTTGTTGTGGACCTCGCAGGAAAGTACATAGAAGGACTCCAGATGAACTAGCCAAAATATTTGGTCAACCAGCTAGAAATAGACTATCGTGAAGCTTAGGGTCAGGGCTATGAGTTCCACTTTAGCTGGCTCTTGATCCTCATCACATTTACTACTTGGGAGATGCCGGAAGGTGCGAACTTCTAGGACATCCAGTCATTTGAGCCACTTAGTGCAAAGTTCACCATGCTTTGGTACTTGATTGATATGGGAAAAAAATGGCATTCGAACGTGGTCTTCCACATGTACTATCTCCAACTGAAGAATACCATCGAAGTTATACCTCGCATGATGCCAAAAAACCTGTACCGGTTCAGACCTCTCATGAAGTTCTACACAGATCGACACTTCATCTATATAACTATGCGTAGAAAAGCATAAAGAGGAGATTTAGTCATACTATATTCTCAGAGAGGAGGACCTCGAAGAGATAACCAAGGACTGGTCTGCAAAGATCCTCATCCCCATTGATCCTGCAGAGATGTTTGATCCTGATCTTGACATCTCAGAGTCCGCTCACAATGAACACGACACACCTGGAACCAGTAGAAGAAAGAAAACTGAAGAAATCCAAGACTTGAGCAACGCATCGGAAAAAACTGCTTCAGTATCACCTGGCTGAAGGGGTGATGATGAAGTAGAAAAGACAAATGGAAAATAAGATCAACAAAATCAAGGAAAAGTAACACCACCTAAGGATCTTGTTGATGAGGTCAATCCCTTGAATAAAAGGAAGGTTTCTCCCATGAAATCCACTTCCCGAAAGAAATCTAGAGCCACCTTCACTAAGATGCAGACAGTTCTCATTGTAGATCACTTTGACTATTCTCATTGTAGATCACTTTCACTTTCACTAAATGAAGCCTCATGGGGAATCTTGCATAAACATGAATTAAAGAAAGAGGATATGTACAATAGAATCGAGGTTGAACTTAGAGGGGTACAACAGGACCTTCAATCCAACCGCGCAATATCCACTGTGCCCCCTCCATCAGAAGAACCAGAGTTGGGAGATGAGCATGCCCAACTCCATAGACTTGATGATGCAATTGAAGCTCACCTTCGTCGAGCACAAGCTGAGAAAGACCAGGTCACAACAGCCCTAAAAAAAGCCCAGGAAGAAATGGTCGAGCAGCGCAGGATTGCACAACAGGAGAAGGATGCCCTTCAAGAGAAGTTCGAAGAAGAGAGAGCATAGATCCAACAAGAGAAAGAAAAGTTTCTCGTGGAGTAGGTTGGAGTAAAATAAGCAATCAATAGAGCACTTCACTTTGTGAAAGGCTTGGAGCAGAAGGAGGAAGAACCAGTAGAACATCAAGTAGCGCAGCTCACAAAAGGTATCCAACAGCTACAACAAATATTAGCAAACTTAGAGCTACGAACCATGCCCAGTACTCTACAGGATGTGTGATAACAAAGAGAAGAAACTTCTCAAAGAACATTTGAGAGAATCAAGGCCCTCACCATGGAATGGAAACAAATAAGTGATTGTGGTGCCCAGACGTATGAGCGACTCACTGAGGACCCTGAATTGAAGGCACTGGAGTCACATCTTCAGGAAGCATAGCAGCAAGAAGAAACAGTACAGGCACAACTGAAACCCCTATCTGTAGTCAAGAGGATGAAGCGATCCCAGGAACAGCGCATTTTTCAATAATAGGTCCACACCATTCAGAGCAAAGTTATGGAAGTGACTCAGAGGCTCCAACAAATATAGGACAAGGCTTGTCAACTGTTCACAAAGATTGAAGGTCGAGGAGTAGAATTGGAGCAAGTCATTAGTGCAGTTGAGCAATGCTAAGAGGGACCTGTCGATGAAGAAGTTATCCAAGAGTTCGTCGAGCAGGAGGCCTTGGTACAACAACAGATCGAACTAGCTCAATTCAAGCTCGAGGATTTTGAAGCAGAGCTACCCAGATGAGAGTGACTCGGGACGAGCCACAGGTGAGTGTTGGGGGCTTGTTGGCCCTTGACCAAGTATTGAGGATCCTTGGTCATGTTTGACATACTTCTGGGACTTCGAAAGGTTGTCAAAGGTGGAGCGCAAGTCGAAGCGAAGATCATGGGATCGCAGCCCTTTTTTAGGGATTTTTGGGTTTTGGGCTTATGTAACGGGTATGGGGATGTTGGCCCATAGGTTTATCCATGTTTAGGCCCAATTTTTTAATGTATAAATAGATGTCTAGGCAATGTAAGAAGGGGACATATATGTGGTGTATGTATGCTAAGTGAAAGAGATTGTAAGAGGCTTTGTGCGTAAAGACTTGCAGAGCTAAGTGTAAGTCATCTATGGTGCTTTGTGTGCAGAATGTGTAAGGCTATGTGCTTGGACCTAACTCAAGGAAGGAGAATCTAGCAAGGTGTGCAGATCTCCTGTCCTATGCGAAGTAGGATTTTGTGGCTCTGTGCATGTAACTGATTGATAGAAGATAATAGAAGAGAAGAATAGTTGGTGGACGTAGCCCCGGGGTGGGGGTGAACCACGTACATCATGTGTTATGGTTTCCTTGTACCTTATGTTGTGATATTGTTGATATGATTTATGCTTAGTACTTTGTGTATGTTAACTAGATCTATGAATGCTTGGTGCTATGTGTATATGGATGAATGCTAGATCTGATCTATCTTAATGTTCTAAGTGTTTCCATATGTTAGATCTGGTTGAATACTGCAATGCTCCATTATTAGGGTTTATCTGCATTGTAAGCTAAAAGAMAAATATTGATGAACTATAACTACTAAGTGCTMTGTTAAGGTGTTACAGACACGGATCTGTGTCCCAGTTAAGATTGTAGACATATGAGTCATGTAACCACCCATGCCTCTACCTCGGGTGAGACTTCATCTGCTTCGCAGGTGTTGCCAAAAGGGCCAGTAGTTAGGGTTTTTTTGGTGTKCTCTTAAGCATTGAACCCTAGTTCTAACCCTATGCCAACAAGTACATGGACATGATCTCTATCATTGTCCCATGATGCATAAGTACTAGATAATGCCAAAGAGTACATTTTTTAATTTTTGCAAGTGATTTGGACATGAAGACAAGGAATTTAGAACCATGTAGATGATGAAAGAGTGGAGTTCAAATACATATAGGGTACAATCTAAACACATAATAGAAAAATATGCATAGCAACCACAATGTAGTAACGCATAGTAATTTGCAGCACAACCAAAATACAATAACATGTAGTAGTTTCAAGGAAAACTTCAGTATAATGCACAACCTCAACTGTACAATAATGCACAACCACAGTATAATCAGGCACCATGTAATAATACACCGTGTAGAGATAATTAGGGTAACAAAGGAGGCAATAGAGGAGGTGACCATGGAGGAAGAGAATTTGGAGGAGCTCAAGGACCAATGGTTTGTCATAACTGTCAGAAGTTTGGACACAATACAAGAGATTGTCCATTACCACCTACAACATGTATGTATTGTCACACAACAGACCATGAATCAAAAGATTATCCGACACATTGATAAATATACAAGTAAAGAGGAACTAGAATAATCAGAATGTGCAATGGATTGATGTGGAAAATAAGGAAGAGGATGGAAAGAAGATCAATATAGTTACTCGAGGTGGAGCTAAGACAGGAAATGATGCAACAAAATAGAACCAAGATATACACCAGACGATAAGGAAAAATGCATAACCTGAGCAGAAGTTCTATGCCCTCAAAGAAAAGGAGACCTTCAAAGAAGATAGACAGAAGATTTTGAAGTAGAATATTGCATCTACCTCAGGAACGAAGCCAGTAGATGATGTAATAGTGTACAGCATGCCCTAGTTATTTGATCATACCAATAAAGAGCAGCCTACAAAAAAGGTCAGTAATTTAAGAAACTTTTTGGTATCTTGTGTCAAGATATTAAATGATAAGTCATCTCTGCAAGTACTACATAATATGTTAGAAAAGCATAATGATGGGGAAGAAGAGGTAAAGACAGTCAACCAGGTATGGAAAAATATAAGAACAAGTAGATAATTCAGGTTGAATGCAAATATTGGAGATTTCAACATGGGGGATATCATACTAGACTTAGGGTCTGAAGTCAATGTTCTACCAAAAAAGACATGGGAAGCTATGGAAAAACCTCAATTGGGATATTCACCTACTTAGTTGAAGTTAGAAAATCAACACAGAGTGGTTCCACTTGGAAGATTGAAGGGGATACTAGTATATCTAGATGGTATATGCACCAAGGAAGACTTTGAAGTCATTGACATAGAAGATAATACTACACCCTATCCAGCGCTATTGGGATTGGATTGGGGTTTTTATAACCAGGAAATAATCAATTTGAAGAGAAGGAAGATGATATTTGAATCTAGAGAATACAGATTTATTGCACCATTGGATCTCTCAGAAGAAGGAAGGCATGTGGAACATATGACAAACCATATACTTACAGAAGAAATAAATCATCTTTACAGAAGCACCGTACGCAACGAGGATTACATCAAACCAACTACAGATGGAATGTTGAGTTAGAGGAGTATTAGTTCTTATGATTTAGACTCTAACATAGGAATGGAAAACTGGCAGAAGCAATTACATGAGTCATCTACTAGAAGATATGCCAGAATGACATGCATGCTGAGATGGATTGGATCTAAGGTAAGAGAACCTCCCACTTTTTATGGTCATAGTAATCTAGAATAATTTTTAGAAAAGTTTGAATTAGAAATTTTGGAGAATCAAAGACTATTAGGTATAGACATGGCATTGAAACAAACACCTACCCATTGGTGGGGTGTGCATAAGGAGAATATTAAGAACCAGTTTCAGTGCAAGAGGTTACTGCACATTAGATTTGGCAGAGAGCAAGAGAACATTTTTTGAGGAAAGTACGATGGGATTGGAAAAAATAGAGAACACATAGATAGGTGTATGTCCCAATGGATATTAGTACGACCAAAATAATGGCCACATCACTTTATTCACACCTTAGAAGGAATTCCAAGGAATTACTACATAGAACACGAATAACGCAAAGAAACTGCCAATTGGGAAGAAATACAGCATCATTTTTTGGTTGCATTTTCCTTTGAGCATGAGAATCCGGAGATAGATATAGCATTAAAGGTAGTAAGGGAGAGGATTTTTGAAGAAACTGAAGTAGATATTCTGACAGCCTACTAGAACAAGAAGAGACAGATAGCTAGACAATTGTTTCCTTGCTATCATGTCATAGAAGAAGAAGACCTAGTAGAGGATAACCCATGTGATATCAATATCCTAGAAGTTGAAAGAGAAAGAGAAGTAGAGGGTCCAAAGCTAGAGTTAGAATATTATGCAGCCCCATTGAAGATCAAGAAGGTAAATATTGGAGCAATAGAAAACCAGAAGATTGCAAGTATTGGAGATTATTGGGATAATCAGACAATACAAAGAATCATAGAGTTACTGTGTGAATACAATGACTTGTTTCCAATGAAATTTTTCATAGATAAAGGGATTAGTAGGCGAACTTGGAGAGATGAAGATATTTTTGAAGACAGATGCCATACCTATAGGACAAATATGTTACAGGTTGAATCCAATATATAAGGAGAAATTAAAGGGATAGATTGACAAGATGATAGAATATGATGTCATAGAACCTGTGGAAAAATCGGAATGGATCAATCCTATGGTGGTGTAGGAAAAGAGGAAAGGGGAAATTACGATCTGTGTTGACTTGAGGAATCTAAATGATTCTTTCCTGCATGATCCTTTTCCCACCCCATTTACAAATGAAGTTTTGGAGAAAGTAGGGGGGCAATGTAATACCCCTGCTTCCCCCAGTTTGTAAATATAACTATAGACTGCTAAAAGACTATGGGAAAACTAATTATGTGTGGATGTAGGAAATGATGAACCTTTTTATAGAAGGTAATATGTATATATTTATTTTATTTATTAAAATAGAAATTGTTGCATAATTGTTGAACAAGTTTCCAAGGTGGATCTTGATGCATGAGAGAGATGGTGAGGGGAACCAATAATGGTTGAGATGACCCCCACCAAACCAGTACTTTGATGGATTTAATTTATGCAGACCCAAAACATTCCTCTGACCCAGAAAAGTAAATTATCAGTCAGGTTGGTAGTTGGGAACTTCTCCTCAAGAGTCAATGAGGAGATGGGCAGGGTACTCGTCTAGAATACTTTCAGACCTAACCATAAAATGGGGATTTGAACCCATGAAATATTATTGGGGAAGGAAATAAAAGAGGAAATTCATGGGAAGAAAGGAAGAGGCAAGAGGGATGAGTCTGTGGACCATATTATGAAGAGGGGGAGAGCATGTGAAACTCCCTGGTTCTGAAGAGAACTAATAATCAAATATGTTCTGGGTAGAGAAATTTGTTGGGCAGCGTTTTAAGTCCAAGCTGAAAAATGAGGTTGTAGGAAGTGAGTGACAGAGGAAGCACTCATTGTATACCTCCTTGATTGGTGGAGAGAAAATGTATTTTCTAGAGTTCCGATGGGAAAAGGAGAGTAACATTTGTCCCTCGTTGTTGCTGAGAAAAAGAAGAGTCTATCTCTGAGCTTGTTGATCTAGCTAGGTTTTGGCCAATGGTATAACCTTCCAATAGTTTTTGTGCCTACGTTTGGGTGGAAAAGGGCACCCCTTTCAGTAGTTGCAGCATTTTATAAACTCTAGATAAGTATATTTTTCTAAATCTTTACAGTGTTAAGTTTAGAAACAATTACAGATTGTGTTTTTGGAACAATATAAGTTCAGTTTTATATTAACAATTCCTTGAGAATTTAAGTGTGAATATGGAAATATTACAGCTAAATTTATGTGTGGGTGAACAACTTCACCTTGTGACTTCCTGTGCTAAATTCTGGGAATGAATGTTGAGGTTGCTTTAGTTTCACAGTTTAATCCATGCATAAGAAATAAGGAATGATTAACTGAAGTTTTTATGAGAGAGGAAAAGAGTTATTTCTACTTTTGAGTGATTTATTCTACCTTTCCCTTAAATCTTATGCTAGAAAACTTAGAAGATGTCATGTTTTATTTCACTACTATGCAAGTCTGAAAGAACAAGAGATAGATCTATTTTCCTCTTAATCTGCATATTTAATTAAATCAAATTTCAAACTAAACCTCACTGTAATTTAAGACCGTGCATGGAGTACGCTAGGGACCAAGTTAAAGGTTTGTTAAGCTCAGGAAGTACATCATTCATAGAGTGCATATGAAGGCTACAACATTTGAAACCTAGGGTTCAAATCTCTTGTTGAAGGGAGACAGGTCATGAAGTATCGAAGAAGATACAACAGTTGTTGATATGGCTGCAAGGATTAGATTTGGGTCTTTGGATTAAACCTATGATTACTCTCCTTGATCACTTTGTAGCACACTTTGGAGCTTCGGGACTTTGGTACTTTGAAGGTTTTAAGTGGCGATTGAATCGAAGATTGACACAAAGGCTGGAGGATATTTATATTAACTGACAATAAATCAGTGATTTTTAACCTTTTAATAGTTTCACAAATCATTTGTGACCATGGGCCCAAGTATGTGGGTTTAACAAAAGCTTGAGCATGATTCAAGAGTGTATCTCTCGGGGCTTGTCAAGTCCCATATGACCGAGGTCTATAACCTTTCACCATGTCCAAAGGATTTAATCCTCTGGGATTTTGGAACTTCGGGAATAATAAGTGTTATGAGTGATGGAGCTTATGATCCAAAAATGCCGAAGGGAAGAACCCCTACATTCCCTAGTGCAAGGTTGCATATATAATAAACATAATTAATTACAATTATTGTATTTAATGTGCTTAATTAACATAACTTGTTATAATTCACCTTTATCACCACATATATTATATTATAGTAAATATTCAGTGAAATAACTACATGTGGAAAATGACACCTCCTCTTCCCTCTTTAAATATTCAATAATGCAGAATGGTATGTAACTAGGGACACTTAGGGACTATGGGACTCCGGAGCTCCGGGATATTTCAGGAAAAAAGAATGTGTTAAAATTCCCAAGCACTTACCTTATCCTCCCACTTACTCGATCTAATAGTCAGGAGAAACCCCGATGGATATTAGATCAATGACCATTGTTAGTTCATGACTTCGGTGTAACACCACCACTCAACCACCCAGGCTCAGTCACATCTTTGATACTTCTCTTGCCATCAACTTTTATGCCATAGGGTAGCATTCCCATCCACCTGTTGGGCTATTCCATGGAAAACAAACATATTGTATACAAATTTTTAAACGTATACAAACACTCTAAGCAGATGCCCGGATTCATGCGAAATAACAATAAAAAAACACAAACAACTCACACGGGAAAAACCCATGAAATTAAACACTTAAAGAATAATGCAGCAAGTAATTTAACACATAATTGATACTTATCTTTGATAAAAAGAACACCAACTGTGTGTAGACCTTCCATGATCCTCCCAGCCTTAGACCACGTTTCTTAGAACTCTTAGTAGTGGGTCAGCCCCAACCTGGGACTAAAATCCACCCAGGTAAATGGATTCCTATCCAGGCTGATGTATCTCAAACAAAAGGAATAGCTCTGTCAGGTGCCAACTTGAACTAACATCCTACATTCTCTCATTCCCCAGATGCTTATCCCACCCTAGGAAGTGTGCCCCTTCTCTGCTCAACAATGTTTCATTTTCCCCACTTCCCTTCCATGGATTCAACAACATGTTGGACATGAAGTCTCAAAGCACTGTAGTTGCAGTTGGGCTCCCTCGGGAAATCAATTCCCAATGATTCTCTCACATGAAGAGATTTTCTCACAGGATGGAAAACCCGCCTCTTCAATCACATGAGCATGACAACATACCTCTTCAATCCCATAGGCCCGACAATCTAGTTCTTCAGTCCAACTCTTAAGTCAACTAGGTACAACAGGTGATGGAAGCAACATCATTCAGGTCAGATGTAGGTGATGGAAGAAACAAGCTTTAGGTAAGGTACAGGTGATGGAAACAACAACCTTCAGGTAAGGTACAGGTGCGCTTCTTATAACAGGAAGGGTATCGATTACTGCTAAAGGAGTGTGTGCAAGATGGAGTAGTCAGAATGATGGAGAGAATGGAATCAATGCTTGAATAAATGGATCATGAACTAAGCCCAAACTCTTTGTATCCATGTCCCAATTTGGACACTTGTCAAGTTGAGATCCACTTTGGACCACTTGTCCCCATCCTTAGAACTTAGGATAAAATAATTATCCACACCTTAGTATTTAGGAATATGTTATAATATTCCTTTGGAAATAATCCCTCTAGATTAGCCCCTTCCTAGTCTCTTAGCCCCCCCTTTCCCTTCCTAGTGGAGTTTAGTTCCCCATACTCTTTTCCGTGGTTGGTATACATGAAGTGATGTGTTTTTCATTTATGATATGAGTGTTTGCGTATACAAAAATAGGCTCATTGTCCTTTAGCATCTAGGCTCTCCGACCTAATAATCAAATAAGCCTTTTGGTCTCTAATAACCTGGCTCACCAGCCTATAAAATATATTTACATTTACAAATGGGGCTTGGTCTTAGGGTATTACATTCTCCTCCCCTTATTTATGCATTGTCCTCAATGCAATATACATACACATTTACCAACAAAAAATTCAAGAATCCTCAAAAATATACAGGTATTCTTCCCACATAACATCCTCATGCTCCCAAGTTGCATCCTCAGGACCGTACTAGGTCCATTGGACCTTTACTAGCTCTATGGATCTATTTTGGAACTGCTTGATATTTCAATCCAGTATGCACACTGAATGCACCTAAAAAGTGCCTTCTTGCTCCACCTAAATCACATTCCAGTCAATAACATGATTAGCATCAGGCATATACTTTTTGAGAAATGATACATGGAATACAGTATGAATAGACATTGATGTAGATAATGCAAGCATGTATGCTACAGGCCCAATCCTCTTTGCCAACTTTGAACAAATTCCCAACTTTAGGGAACTTTTGTTGACCTTCACTTTCAAGAATACATGGTCACCCACTTTAAATTCCCTATGATTTATTCCCTTATCAGCATATATTTTCTACTTGTATTGAGAATCCTTTAAATTGTGTTTTATTTTAGACATTTTCTCTTCCATTTCCCTGAGTAATTATGGCCCAACCACTGCTCTATTTGTTGGGTTGTCCTGTCTTACCTGTGTATTGCACCTTCTTCAATAAAGTGTCTCAAATGGGCTCATCTTTAGAAATGCTCTGTACCCATTTTTATAATAAAACTCTACTAAGTGTAGGTGATCATCCCATTTTGATGGTTTATCCATCACATACATCATCAAAATATCTGCAATCACTTGATTCACCCTCTCTATTTTTCCTTCAGATTCTGGATGATAAGTTATACTAAAATTCAAATTTGTTCCAAATCATTTAAATAATCCTTTCCATAAATTTGATGTAAATTTTGGATCTCTATTAGACACAATTGTCTTGGGTATACCATGCAATCGAGCAATTTATCTCCCATAAATATCAGCAACATTGGTTTCCTTGTGAGTGAGCTTTACTGGAATAGAATGGGAAGCTTTAGTAAGCTTATCCACCACTACCATGATAGAATCTTGTTGCTTGTTTGTTCTAGGAAGTTTGGTGATGAAATCCATTGTTACAACTTCCCATTTCCGCTCAAGAACGGGTAATGGTTGTAGCAAACCAGTTGGTTGTGTATAATAACTTTGACCTTTTAACACTCCAAACATTTGGCAATACACTCAACAAATTCTTTCTTCATGCCTGGCCAATAATATTAGCTCTTGATAGCTACAATAGTTTTCTGATACCATGGGTGCCCAACATAAGGTACATTATGCATTTCTCTCAATATCAAATTTTTCAGCTCCTGGGAATTTGGTACATAAATTATGCCTCTGTATATGAAAATTTCATCATTTACGAGCTTTTAGTCTTCAATTTTATTCTACAAAATACCTTGTTGTAATTTTGTTATTAATTCCATGTATTGCAAATCTTATTTTGCAGCCTCTAAGATTTTGCAGAAACTCATGCACCCTTCTGCTAAGTGCATCAGCCACCTTGTTCTCTTTCCTTTTGATATGATTTATATCAAAGTCATATTCACTGAGAAATTCTAACCACCTCATTTTCCTATCATTTAGAGTTGGTTGTTCAAATAAATATTTCAGACCATTATGGTCTATCCTCAACACACACCTTTTCCCCATGAGGTAGTGCCTCCACATATTCAATGCATGCAATATGGCTGCCAACTCCAAATAAGGAGTAGCATAATTCCTTCCATGCTCCTTCAACTTCCTTGATTCATAACATACAACATACCTATTTTGACTGAGGACTCCACCAAGTCCTTATTTACATGCATAGGTGCACACAATGCAGTTTTCATTTGGATCAACAATCCTTAGTATTGGAGCACTAGTTAATAACTACTTCAAGTGTTGGAAACTCTTTTCACACTCCATTGTCCATTGAAACTCCGCTCCCTTCTTTTGCAAGGAAGTGATCGGGTCTACAATCTTTGAGAATCCTACAACAAATATTTTGTATTATCCTGTAAGGCCCATGAATGATCGAACCTTTGTCATATTCTTAGGTATTGACCATCCTCTAATGGATTCAATCTTTTTAGGATCCACTGCTATCCCTTCCTCTGATATGATATGTCCCAAATAATGAATGTTCTTTTGGTAAAATGAGCACTCTCAATTTGGAATACAACTAATGCTTCCTTAATACATGTAGTACCATACTCAAGTGTTTTCCATGCTCTTCCTTTGACTTAGAATATATAAGAATTTCATCTAAAATAACAATGACAAACTTATCTAAATATTCTCTGAAAATACCATTCATTAAACACATGAAGACAACTGGTGCATTTGATAACCCAAATGGCATGAATGTGAACTCATAATGCCCATACCTTGTTCTGAAAGTAATCTTGTTTATGTCTTCTTCTTTAATTCTTACTTGATGATAACCTGACCTGCGATCAATCTTGGAGAATATTTTTGCATTCTTCAATTGATCAAAGAGGTCATCGATCCTTGGAAAAGGATACTTATTCTTCATAGTTACCTTGTTCAAATTTCTGAAGTCCATGCAAAGTCTCAATGTTCCAACTTTCTTCTTCACAAATAATATTGGGGCACCCCAAGGTGACACACTTGGGCGTATATACCCCTTATTCATTATCTCTTCAAGTTTCATTTACAATTCCTTCAATTCTGGTGTACGCATCATATAAGGGGTATTGGATACTAGAGTTTCTCCAGGCATCAGATATATGGAGAAATCAATGTCTCTTTTAGGGAGTAATCCTAGTATTTCTTTAAATACATATTCAAACTCTTTTAGGACTGCATAATATTCAATATTTGACACCTTATCTTTAGGTGTCTCTTCCATATGAGCTGCAAATATTTGACACTATTTTTTGTAACTTTTCTTCAGTTTCATTGTTGATATTTCTCTAACAGTTATTGCCCTGGGAATTACATGTACTGTCCTTGGGTTCCCTTCCCCATCCCAGCAAGTAAATGCCTTATTATAACAATCTAGGATAGCATGGTGTTGTTCCAACCAATCCATACCAATTATACAGTCATAGGAACCTAAAGGAAAGATGTTCAAATCTTCCTTGGTGCTCAGTCCATTCATGTCGATTGGACATGACTTAACCATCTCATTAATTTTTCTTTTGGCTCTGATAGCCAACTGCACCAATCAATATTTATGTTTTCTTCTTGGAAAAATAAATCTTTACACCATCTCAAGATCTATATAACTATGAATATCTCTTGAATCAATTAAAATAGAAATGGTTTGGTTGTTGATCTTACCTTCCACTTCAATCATATGTGATTGAAACTTAGCTTTATTGTTGTCCAGGGATGCATAGATCCTAGGTACATTTTTTTTCCATGTCCTCCACTATTTCATCTTGATATACATTGTGAACAATCCTCACTTCTTCACCTCTATGAGGATAATATTTATACATATGATCTCCCTTACAACCCCAACATTGAATAGGTGGTTTCCTTGGCCTTTTCCCCCCTGTCTCAGTCGTTTTGGGTTGTCTAGAAGCTGGTTGTCCCTAAGGATTATTTCTGAAGAATGATGTCTTAGTCCCCTTCTTCCTCTGTTCCATCTTGTACATCCTCTTTTCTTCCCATGATTTTTGGAAATAAGGCCTTCCTTTATGTTGATCATAAAGGAATTTAGCTTTCCTTATGGTCACCTCCAATGTTTTTGGATCATCATATTGTGTCTTGTCACTGATGAACGATGACAATCCAATAAAATACCTCTGATTATTAACTATCTCATCCTTGATGAAAGAAACATACTTTAGCATTTCTAAAAACCTTATTTCATATTCATTTATGGTCATGATCTCAAACTTGAGTTCATAAAACTCCTTCATTTTCTTGTCATATTATCTCTTAGTCAAGTATTTATTTTGAAAATACTTCTTGAATTCCTTCCAAGCAACATTTTTCTCTTTAATGTGTAACACTTGCAAAAATTAGTCCCACCACATGGATGCCTTTCCCTTGAGCTGATAGATGGAAATTATTCCTTTTCTGTGTGAAGGGTAATTATGTAATTGAAAATATTTTCTCATGCCTAGCATCCATGTCTCTACATATTCATCCTTCTTGTGCTCACCATCAAATGTAGGAGGCTTGATTTTTCTCATTTCTCCTTGTAGCTCATCTACCCAATCCTCTTCTTATGCTTCCTGACAGGGGATGGACTTGAGCTACTATGTTATCTCCTAGTAGAATTCCTTGGGGAGTGATGGTGTTGTGTTCCAACACTTCTTGTTCTTCCTCTCTTATCATGATACCTATGACTTCCTGATTTGCACTAGTCATTCTCCTTATCCATCTTCTTTACTATTTTGTCTAAGATCTGCATTAAATTTATGTTGAAGTCCTCTTGCTACTCCTTAGATTTAATAAGCCTCTCATTATCATCCTTATAAATTTGGACATCCTTTTGCAAATTTTTATTGGTCTCCACCAAGCATGGATGATTTTAGGGGCCAAATTTCCATGGTTTTTCCAAAAACGAGATTCACTATTTTAAAAATGATTCGCCCAAATTCTATAGGATAAAATTATTTTACCTTAAAAATCGTCAAAATTTTATAAAAACTATATAAAATCCTTAGAAATTTGAATATTTTTACAAAAATATCGCCAATCATTTATAGTTGGCATATAAAGGATTAGTAAGATTCGCCAACGTTTCTACATTTTAAAATAAATTTCCATCCTTAAAATCATCCCTGCCACCAAGTGCATGCTTTCTTCCTTTCCTTCTCCATGCCCATTTGAGTTTTTAGCTTCATTACCCATGTTTACTTCGATCCATCTAATCTCATATTCCTAGATGTAAGCCTCATGTGTATATTCCATGATTATGCACTCTGCATTGATCCTATTCTAATCTAAAATCTATTAACTCTACAAAATGTGCAACCAACAGAACCTGTTAGGCTAATTGATTTATTAATTGCATGAAAATATGAACAATTTTGATTCAATATTGCATCAGAATTTGTTCTTCTGATTTCCTAAGATAATGACTTTCCAAATCAATTTTCTAGGTGAAAATTTTTATTCCAATATTCAATACCTTTCCAATGCCTACTTCCATGCTCAATTCTGATTTTTGAGCATAAATCTATGGTTATTTGAAAAATCATCCTTTCTTTGAGGGAAAACCTTGTACATGTGGTCTTCTTCGGGATCCAAATTAGCTCTTGGACCTGTGTTGAATCCTATATTAATTTTCACAGGCTCCTATAATTTCCCTCAAATGTAGGTCCATACAAATCATAAACCCGTGGACTCCTTCTCTACGCCCCCTTTTGTCTTAAAAATCAATTTTCGGGCACTATCCCCTTTACTTCAACCCAAAACTCATGTGACCGTAGGCTAGAACTAGGTGATTACCTAAATGGCTCTTATCCAAAACTTTTGGATTTGAAGGTTTTTCTAATACTACACAACGCTTCCCACAAACGCCGAAATGGATAACTCCCTGAGTGGTGCTTCTCCGGAGCTTCAGGACTCCGACAATCCGGAGCTTCAGGCTTTGAAATTTTTTACCACAAAACACGTTAAGTTCCTCGCACTCCAAACTGGAAAATTCCCGAACTATCGCTTCGACACTTTGTTACTCCGACGCTTCAGAGCTTCGGGCTTCAAGAGTTTTGACCACGCTACAACACGAATCACCCAAATTTCAAACTAGTGAACTACTTTGGTGCTCTCTGGCTTTGGAGATTCAAGATTCATAAGATTTTACAACGCCACACCATAGATCACCCAAATGTCGCATTGGCGAATTCTTGGAGACTCACAGATCAACAGTCCACACTCTTCATCATGATCTATGGTCAATAGGAGCTCCGGGACTCCGAGCTTCGGGAGTTATGAGACATCAATGTGCATTGCCTCCCGAATTGTTGAACATCGAACTGGTGATGGGATGAGATCTATGGTTCACATGTCCTCGTCAATGGATGGCCTATATTAACTCCAGACTTGGGGGCTTCGATACTTTTCATGAAAAACACCTTTTATCCACAATCCTCTAGGTTGTCGAACTCCTAAAGATTCAAGAATTTTCTCACACGTGTCCCTAACGACCAACATCTAGATTTAATTTGGATTTCGAGACTTCAGGATATTTTCCTCCTAGAAACACAAGGACCCTTTTCTCCCTTAATGTCGAACCACTGAATTGTCATGAGATCTATGGCTCACACTCTCTTATGCGCAAATCCGACAACTAGGATCTGATCTTCTCCACAGCACTTCTCCTCTCGGTATAGACTTGATCCGATGGCCCAGGTACATCCTTAGCCAATCCAATGATAAAGCATTCCTCCTAGTGATATAGGGAATAGATTCACTCTGAGACTTCGGAGCTTCGGGGATTTTTCCTCTTTCACGACAAAAGACTTAAAACAGTCAGAGCAACAAAGTACGAATGACTTGGGGGTTTAATGTCCGTGCTTCTTACCCTGATCTGATGACCTTTGTTCTTTCACTCTCATATCCAATGGTTGCGATATGATCTCTTCTATAGTGCACTCTCCTC
>JASDQU010736226.1:84918-124142 GCA_032191745.1 Picea mariana
CAATTCTAGGTAGAAGATACTTGTTTTTTATAGTATACTTGTTCAGTTGTTGAAATTCAATACACAGCCTCAAGGTTCCATCTTTCTTTTTGACAAAGAGTACCGGTGCTCCCCAAGGTGAAACACTTGGATGTATGTACCCTTTCTTCAAAAAATACTCCAAATTCATTTGTAATTCTTTTAACTCGGGCATACTCATTATGTAAGGTGTTTTTGACATCGAGGCAGCTCCTGGAACTCAGTCAATAGATAAATCTATTTTCTGTTTTGGTGGAAACCCTAGTGTTTCTTGGAATGCATACTTGAATTCTTCTAGTACCGCAAGATCTTCAAGGATTTTCCCCTTTGTACCTTTTGTCTCCTCCACATGGGCTACATACAAATAACACCCTTTTCTAAAACACCTATTTCGATGTAAGGTCAAAATCTCCCTTATAGAGATGGGTCTTGGAACTCCTTTCACAGTTCTTTGTTTTCCATCTCCATCAAGAAATGTAAATGTCTTTCTATGACAGTCCAGGAGAGCATGATGTTTGTCCAACCAATCCATTCCAATTAGAATATCATAAGACCCCAATGGTATACTATTTAGATCAACACTAGTATTCACACCATTAAGACTTATGGAACAACTTCTGACCACCTCATGGATTCTCCTTTTGGTTCTAGTGGCTATGTAACACCTTGTTTCCCCCAGTTTGTAAAAATAATGGGACTGGCCAAGAACTATGGCAAACTCATAAATGTGAATATGTGATGTAAATGGACCTTGAGGAAAAGGTCAATGAATGTGAATAACATTATGAATTTTATTGCAGGACTGCTGAGAGGGGATGTGCAGAAAAAGAGACCACGACGGTGGTGAAAGGCACCTGGAAAGGTGGCGTTAACTTCCACCAAGAACTAATACCATATTTGGACTCCACTGGCTCAAAGAACCAAAAGCGGCTCGCTAGCCCTGAATTAAATGACTCGCAGGCTGGTAGGTAGATGGCTTAATGAGGGATGGGGAGGTGAACCGCCTATTCGTAGAGCCATCATGACAGACCAATGCGAGGGTAATCGCACCACACGCAACCTCGCAAGAGGATAAGGCATGGGGTAGAAGCGATTGCGGGGGCAGACGTGAGGGGAGAACTCTGGCATTATGCAGAGTGAGTGATAGTAGAGAGGAAGGATTGCAACCTTCTCTCCTGGTCACTGGCAAATGGAGACACAGTCTCACAGCATCGTGGTCTCAGCTCGGGGGTGGCTAGTGGTAAATCCGTTGGGAGTCACTAAGCCTATGGTTGGGTGGAAACGAGCACCCCTCTCATCAGTTGCACTCACTTCTGGTGTTAGTTCTGATAAGTGTTTTGCCTCTGGCTCCTTCAAATATATGTATTCTAATAATTATGCTCATAAGCTGTGAAACTGTGAATGTTTTCATTATAAGAATGTCTATGTGGTATTTTGATTTGTACTAGTAGTTGTATATGCTTATAACAAAAAAACCACAAATGTCTTATGTTGATAAAGGAATTTAAGTATGCATAAGTTTAACCAAGTCAGACTTCCAGTCCGTTCTCGAGAATTTGTTTCCCCTTATCTGCCTCCCGGAATGCCCCGGAATAGATCTCTTCACAGAGATTTCCTCCTTGGAAAGGTTTACAAAGAACCTAGAAAAAGGACTTGAATGTGCAAGTCTTAACAACCCTGTACAAGGAGGAATGACCCTCTTAAAATCCCGAAGTAGCAGCGTAGGGATAAGAATCGATTGACGGACGAGATCCCGTCGGAAGATCCATGGTCATTCATGATCGTTAGATTGACAAAAGAAAACAAGGGCGTTTCATACCTTGCCCCTTTTTCCTCTATCTTCCTGAATAGCGAGGAAATCGGGATCGTAGACCCCCAAGGTCCATGAGAACATCTGGACCGTTGAATTTTTCATGTCCACGAAGTAGTGGGAGAGTGCGCGGCGTGGGACAGATCTGAGTCATTAGATATTAACAAGAACAAACCGACAGCCGTTGGATCTGTTAAGAGATTCATGAGGGTTAAGCCCTCATGAACAGGAGGTTGAAAGTCCCGACGAGAGGCGTGGCCATCGGGATATCGGCGTTCGTGAAATCAGGAATCGCGATGACATGAGGTCGGAAATTTTCATAGTGAAATTCCCGGAATCAATATGAGTCGTCCATCATAGGAGGACACGTGGGAAATATCGAAAGCCCTTCGGCATTTCGAAGATCGAAGGGGGCAAGATGCCAAAGTATTTTAGTAGCGAAAACTCCAAAATCACGAGATGTGATCAGGACTGTCCATCTTAGGAGGACGCGTGGTGACAATCAAAACATTCGAGGAAAGTCCCAAAAGGAAATTTATCCATCGGGAAATCAGGAATCCCATGGGCAAGAGGTCCATACACTCTGGAATTGCAAAGTCCAGAGTCCCAACCAAGTGAAAAGCGTCCATTGTAGGACCAGCTGTCATTATATCGGCATATCAAGATTCGACGGATCGTGAATCCTGAGGACGAGTACATTTCGGCATTGGAAAGTCCAAAAACCTGACAGGAGATAAGGCTGCGGTCTTGTGAGGTAGTGATCACATGGGTTAGGAGTTTATCCAGGAGGGCTAACACCTAAGAGACTATATCGGTGAATTGGCTCATTGGAGATCAGGGATTCAAGAGAACAGGGAACTCTTGACATCGGGGATCATGAAACCCCGAAACCTGAAAGTATATGCATTTCCCGTTGTAGAAAGAGTAGCGGTCGTATGCAAAGGCCATGACAGGGAAAGAAGGACCTGTGGATCAGGTTTTGACAGAGATTCCAGCAGGGAATCCAATGAGCCTCTTTGTCTCATGAACTGATTGAATGATCCTGTGAGCAGACGTGCTTGGGAGCGTGACTGCATCACTTCCCATATCGGAATTCAGAGATTTGAATGACAAAGAGTCTCAGAGTCGTTGCACTTCAAACTCTCGAGTACCTAAACCCCGAAAGGATCCATACCGTTGGATCAGGGGTGGCTTACGGCTATCGATCTCCCTTTGGAATGAAACTTTGGAAACCTCAGAAGTTTCATGGATTTGAATGAGGAAAGGTAGAAGTCGTGTATCGTGATTCCCCGAATCGTGAAAAGCCGATAAGCTCTTGGCTGGCTTAAGTGCGTGGACACCATATAGGGTCATGTAGACAAGACCCCAAGTGAGAAACTTGACCCTTGCTAGCCCCGTCAGGGTTCGGTGATTCGCTGTTTCAAGCTTTGGGGTTTGCAGAGTCGAGCAACTCGACGTTTCGGTAGCACTGAGCCGTGAAGTGTGAAAAGATGCCATGCTGATTTGTCCCATAGTCGTAAACTACAATCATATGGAGGTGGAAAAAGGAAAGAGCTAGCCTGCTCTAAGCCCCGTAGGACTTCGGGGATTCTGATTGTTGAGAAATCAATGAAAAAGTTTGATTTGCGTAGTGGGTATGTGACAAGCTTGTTGAACCAAACTTGATTTCCCAAGCTTACTTTTCTCCAAATGTAACCTATCCATTATTTTAGGATCAATGTAACAATGACTTTCTCCTGAATCAATTAAAATATAAACAAATTGATTTATGATCTTACCTTCCACCTCAATCATGTTGGATTGGTATTATGCTTATCGATCAACCAAGGCTGCATAAATCCTTACCATCTCTTCAAATATTGTAGCCTCTTGGATGTTGTGTACATTCTTCACTTTGTCCTTTCTGTGTGGGAAATCCTTGTACAAGTGATATTCCTTGCATCCCCAACATTGGATTGGCAATCTTCCCCTCCCAAGGAGTCTTATTTATTGGAATCATCCTTATCATACCGGTCTTGCTGATTTTTATTAGGCTCATTTCTATTGAAAGGAGGTTTGAATCCCTTCTTCCTCTAATAAAACTTATCCTTTTTCTTATCCTTCCAATATTTTTTCATGGACTCTCTTCCATGGCCTTTCTCATACATGTATTTATCCTTCCCAATGTCCTTAGTCAAGGTATTGGACTCATCATATCGAATATTTTCTTTATAAAAGCATGGCAGTCCACTCAAGAACCTTTGTACTTTCACCTTCTTATAATTTATAAACCCTACATACTTTAACAACCCCAAGAACGTCTTCTCATACTCTTCCATGGTCATGCTTCCCATCCTAAGTTCAAAGAACTCCATCATTTTCTTTTCATAAAAATGATCTAAGAGGTACTCCTTCTGGAAATACTTCTTGAACTGCTTCCAAGTGATCCTATTCTCATTAAGATGTTCAACTTTCTCCAGTTGATCCCACCACATAAAAACTTTCCCATGTAATTTTTAGGTGGAAATTTGGCTTCTAGATTTGATGAATAGTTGTGCAATTGGAAATATCTCCTGAGTCCAAGAAACCATGTGCTTCAGCATCATCTTCCCTCTCTCTTTCACCATCAAAGGATGGTGGCTTGAGATTCATCAACTCTACTTGCAAACTATCCACCTCATGTCTCTTTCTTTGGTGCCTAACAGGAGACACCTTTGGACTTATTAAGGAATACTCATATGCATAAAACTTTATTTCCAAGTAAGGAGGTGAGTAGTGTCTATGAGCTTTGCTAGCACTTCTAGAATAACCATCTCTTCCATGATCATCTCTTATTTCATGACATATGTCTTCTTCCTCTTACTTTGAGCCATTCTCGGCTTGACCTTGCAACTAATTTAAGATTTGCAACACTCGAGCATTTATCTGAATTTTCTCTCTCATCAACCTCTCGTTGTCTACCTTGTAGCTCTTCACTTCTATTTTCAAGATCTTCACAGTTTCTAGAAATGTTTCTTGCTCCCCTCGGCCCTTGCGTCTGTTGGATTGTCTCTCCACATTTCCAATTCTAGTATTCTTTCCTTCAGCCTCTTTATCGTGGTTGGAGGCTCCCTCATTTTCTTCCATTTATTCAATACACATTATGAGATGATACGTTTAAATCCCTTAATTCTACAAAATGTGCAAGTGACCATTTTGTCAGAATTAAGCATATGATAAACAAAATTTGTCAATAATGTTATAGGTCCTTTCAACTCATGAAGAATATATACAAATAACACTTCCATGTTATCCCTGGGCCAATACAAAAATCAATTTTGCATGGGAACTTCCTTTAGACCACTTTCCCAAGTGACCATGACTCAAAACCGTGGGCCAAATACTTCATGGTTCTTTTTTGTGTTAGAATTACTATATCGGAGATCATGTGATTTAAAATCAATCGAGGGCTAAGATAGAAGGTCAATAGGAGCTCCGGGACTCAAGGCTTCAAGAGTTCCAGACTATCCACACTCTCAACTCTTCTGGAGTGCCAAGTCTTCAGACTGCAAGATCTGTTTCCACGTATCATGTCCCGATCAACAACTTGGATTTACTTCGCTCTTCGAAGATTTGGGGAGTTTCACCTTCATCACGCTTCATTCCGTCTAAACATCAAATTGGTGAATATGGTGATCTCCTTTGCTCGGTTGTCCAACAATTAATTTAGTGACATGTGGCCTCACCGATGGGCGACACATGCCAAGTCCCAATTGGTACTAGTGGCCTGTAAGTGGTATAAAAACAAGTGACTTGTGGAATGCTTAGAGTATGTCCATGACACCCTAGGTGACATCATCATGCCACGTCACTCTGGTGCTTCATGAATTTGGGACTTCGGGACTCTGGAACTGCGAAACTTTGGGACTTTAGGAGACTTATCCACACTACACCTCAAATCCCTCGAATGTCGAATTCCCAAATAGGCTAATATGCGGACACATGTCCCCAAACACGGACGGTCCATATTTACTCTGCAATTTGAGACCTCATAAGTTTTCACTGATGAACACCACCACACCCCCAGAATTTCAAACGCCGAATTTACAAACCCTTTATATTCTTCGAACACATGTCCCCGAATATGAAGGGTTTGGATTTAGTCTCGATTTTAGGACTTCGAAGATTTTCTTTGTCTAGAAAAAAAAAATCAGCTAAAATTGTCGATCCCTAACCATTGGTCATCGTCAATCAAAGATTTTATTTGTTCAATCTTCAACCCTTCACCAAACTCGTTGATCCCCGACCATCGATCATCGGTGATTTTTGCTGGTGAACTTCCACACCTAGAACTTTTAACTAAATCCCAGGTGAATCTGGGTCGTTGATCTCCCGACTAAGACGATCTTGACCAATGATTTTATCCAAATCCCCAAATAACCGAAATGAATACAAACCATCGATGTTCCTCATTTTTTTCAAATCACTGAATCAATCCCAGCCGTCGATTTGGTAATTTCTCCAAACTTTGTAAACATTCAAATTTTTAAAAATTTTCAAGCACAAATCGGGACCGTTGATCCAAAATCAAACACAATCTCAATTGTCGATTCTCCAAACTCTTTCCATCATTATAGCAGCCATTAAAAATAAAAAAAAATTGACCTTCTAAGTCGAATTTGGCTCTGAAACTCCGCAGATAAAATCCATTAAATTCTTAGAAAATCCTGGAATCATTCAAACTTAGATCTGTTCATGAATTTGGGGGATTTCCCTCAAATGTTTCCACCATTTTTCCCCAAATTTTCACAGATATATAAAATCTATGATAGTGAATCTTCCTGATTTTCACTTTTTCTGGCCCGTAACAGTACAATGTTTGAACCAGAAGCTCTGATACCAATTTGTAATGTTCCCAGCCACCCAAGCCAAGAAACGCCACTACAATTCGGATTTTTTACCAAACTGTAACACACCTAGCCTCCCACAATACGGGCATTCCACACAAAGAACGCACCTCTTGGATGATTTTGAAACTCTAATAACAATTAATTAATAAACAAGCATGAAATACATACATGCAATGATCACCACAACATAAAACACATACACAATATACCATGCATAGCATTAACCAACAAGCATTCATATTATAAGTACAAATATTAGATATAATAATTTGATATGCAGCGGAAATAAATACACAAGCAAAGGAAGCCATAACAGGGAGAACTTATCTTTCATAAAAGAAGACACCAACTGGTTGTAGACCAAGGACGTTCCACCCAACCATAGATACTATTGTTTCAAGTCTCCACAATAATTTCACCCTCGAGCCAGAGATATGAATACACAAGGATGGTTCTCGAGTGTTACTTGGCTTCCCAAACCAGTTAGCACTCAAGCTCTCACAGGCTTCTCCAGCACTCACAACAATCCAAGTACCCAACTCTCTTCTACCCAGCCCGCACAACCTAGGAGAAATGGACCTCCACCTGTCTCTACCATGCATTCCCTTGGGAAATCCTTCTCCTTCCAGGGATCCAGTGTAGCTAGTCCAGAATCTCCATGCTAGGACTCTCAATACTCACACCTGTGATCAAATTTGAACATAGGCTAAGAATCTCATACATTCAAGCCTCAAAAAATGGTTGGATTACACCCGCAAACTCTACAGCCAACAACCATGATTGTTCTTCAATAGTTTGTCTTCCTTTCCCAAGAAAATACACGAAAATGAGAAAAGATGGGTGGGTGACAGAAAAAGAATGGATTGAAGACTTCACGAGAGAGGACGAACAGTGAAAAAATCATGTGAATGAACACGTAAGGCGACCAGAAACAACACGAAAATGGGGACAGGAATGAGAGTGAGCGAATGACCAAAACAAATGAGAAAATTAGCCAATCAGAGAACCCCTTACACAAAATAGGGATGGATATAGAATCTTGCAAGTGGTATCAGAGCACTTTCCTTGGTAAAAATTGTGGGAATTTTTTGCCAGGGTAGAGATGTATTTCGGTGTCTTTAAGCCATAGGGATCTGTCGTTATGTGCATAAACCCATGGTTGAGGCATTCATACATGCAGGAAATACAAGTGGTTCTTAAGCACACATCTGTTGGGCACCCTTGTAACCCTTGTTGGTACCCCTTCGAGTGGTAGTGCATCAGACAGCACGTGTGTACGGATCGGCCTAGATTTCCTGAAGCCCTCTTTAGATAAACCTATCGACCATCATAGTGTCACCGAGAATAGCACTCGGGAAGATACTCTCTAGTACCTGGGTAGTCGAGTAGTACGGCTAAGGGTACGGCCTATCCTCCTTAGTTAGTGCCCTAAGATATTGGGCCAAGTACTACTGTTGGACCCCKCACGTATATCAGAGAGCTATAGCATAGGGAAAACCCTTGTCCATAGAACCCTTGAATACCTAACCCTTAGGGGACAGAAACATAAACAAATTAAAACAGACCAGATCTATTACCACACAACTGTGTTCGGGTTGCCAAGTAAATACACATTTCTTTCTSGTTAAGCATTTGGGGATTTCATCACTGCAGTATTCCTCAGACTGGAGTATAACCCCACCCACCCCTTTTCAGTTCACCCATCCTCATGGTCCATACCCGTAGCCAATATCTCAAAACTTGCTTCAACACCTTGCAATATGGTTTCCTTGAGACCCAAAAAGAAGTGAAACAACTCAGTGCTATTGTTGCCTCCATCGATTCATCCATCAATACAACCATGCAGTCCTCAATGGAGGAAGTCAAACAAGAACTGACCACCCATATTGAATCTATCTTTGCATCACTCTACACCAAACTGAAGATCCCTACAGATGACCCTTTCTTTAAAGCACCTCCAAAGACTGAAGGCGAACATTCCTCCCATTCCCATACCTTTCAGCCCCATCACTTTCAACGTGACCTACGCCTTCTGCGGGTGGATGTGACCAAATTTGATGGCTTGGACCCCACTGGTTGGGTAACCCAAATGGAACATTATTTCTCTTTATACGGCATCACAGATGACTTGGCCAAACTCTGGTATGGTGTTCTCCATCTAGATCAAGAATGTTGGCAATGGTGGCAATGGAGAAAAACTTCCCTTCAAGGGCATATTGCTTAGACCCAATTTGTGACTGAACTTTATGAACAGTTTGACATGGACACCAACCATTTGGGCCATTTGACAAAGTTGAAACAATCCAGCATAGTAGAAGACTTCATAGCTGCCTTTAAGCACCTGGTTTTTCGAACAAAGGGCATGATTGATGCTTTCTTTCGAGAGTGTTTTATCAATGGCATCAAGGAGGAGATTCGGGCCCATGTTCTCATGGCTCGTCCCTTGAGTTGGGTGGAGGCTACTAAAATATCTAAAGAAGCACAACAGGTTGTATCCTCTCAAAATCGAAAACCCTCATTTATCCCTCGCCCTAAACCACTCACTCCCACTACTCCCTCTGCCCCATTAAAGATCCAAAAATTGACCAGGGTTGAAATGGCTAAATACCAACTCAAAGGCCTTTGTTATAATTGTGATGACAAATATTTCCCAGGCCACAAGTGTAAGGAACAAAATCTTTTTATGGCCATCTCTGAGGATATTTCGGAAGAGAATGTTGAAACTCCCCTTGTGTCTGAATCACCTAAAATCACTGACATAACCCTTCTCTCAGACCCTCCGAAAATCGAACCCGTCATTTCCCTCAATTCTCTCACTGGCTTTTCCGCTCCCCAAATCCTCAAGTTAATTGGTTACATCAAGCATCGGAAGGTCATCATTCTGGTTGATAGTGGAAGCACCCATAATTTTATTCATCGTTGCATTGCCCAAGAAACTCATTGCTACATCCATGTTGTCAACAATTTCCAAATCTTGATTGCCAATGGTGGTTCCATGAAATATGGAGGGCACTATGAAAATGTGTGCCTCCAAATCGGTGACTACCACCTAAAATCCCATATGTTTGCTATCGACATGGGTGGTTGTGACATTGTGTTGGGTGTAGACTGGCTAAGAACTTTGGGTCCCATTCTCATGGATTTTAAGGCATTAACCATGCAATTCGACCAGGAAGGCCACCAATATAAATTCCAAGGAATTAGTGTTGGTTCACTTGAGTTCATTAGTTCCCATCGCATGGAAAATATTCTCAAAAAAGGTTATTCGGGTGTCATTGCCCAACTCCATGCCATACAAGCAACAGAGACACCCCCGGTGCCACATGACCTCCAAGCCCTCATTTCTAAACATAAAATGGTATTTTCCACTCCCCAAGGACTTCCTCCTTCCCGCGATGTTCATGATCATTCCATTCCCCTTGTACCCGGAAGCCTTCCTCCCAATATCCGTCCATATCACCACCCCTTTTCACAAAAAAATGAAATTGAGAAAATGGTCTAGGAACTCCTTAATGCAGGTGTTATCTGCCCTAGTAAGAGCCCTTACTCTTCTCCTGTATTCATGGTCCTAAAGAAAGAAGGTTCTTGGAGAATGTGTCCTTACTTTCATGCCCTCAACAAACTGACCATTAAAGACAAATTTCCCATTCCTGTCGTTGATGACCTCCTGGATGAATTGATGGTGCCCAATTCTTTACTAAACTTGATCTTTTCTTGGGCTATCACCAAATACGTATGAAAGAGGCAGACATTCCCAAGATGGCCTTTCGCACTCATGAGGGCCACTATGAGTTTTTGGTCATGCCCTTTGGCTTGTGTAATGACCCCTCCACCTTCCAAAGCCTCATGAATCATGTCTTTCGTCCCTTTCTCTGTCATTTTGTCTTAGTTTTCTTTGATGATATCCTCATTTGTAGCAAAACTTGGACAAACCATCTTACTCATGTGGATCAAGTTCTCCATCTCCTCTCTCAGCACCAACTTTTCCTGAAACAGTCTAAATGTGCTTTTGGTGCCTCGGAAGTAGAATGCTTGGGTCATCTAGTTGGCAAGGATGGCGTCAGGGTGGATCCAAAAAAGATTGAAGCTATGCAAGACTGGCTACACCCAAAGACTCTTGAAAGCTTGCGTGGATTTCTGGGCTTAACAGGGTATTATCACAAGTTTGTTAAGAACTATGGAAAGATTGCAGCACCTCTCACTACTCTCCTTAAAAAGAACTCTTTCACTTGGACTCCAGCCACTACTCAAGCTTTTCAAACCTTGAAGATGGCCATGTGCACCACTCCAGTTCTGGCCCTTCCTGATTTCACAAAGACATTTGTGTTGGAATGTGATGCCTCAAGGAAAGGAATCAGTGTTGTCCTTATGCAATAGGGTCGACCTTTGGCCTTCACCAACAAGCAATTGTCTTAAAGGAATCTGGGAAAACCCATTTATGAAAAGGAAATGTTGGCTATTCTGCATGTCATTGATCTGTGGTGCCCTTATCTCTTGGGGCAACGCTTCCAAATTAAGACCGACCATCAAAGCCTCAAGTACTTTCTGGAACAACACATTTCCTGCCAGGAGAAACAAAAATGGGTGAATAAGCTCTTTGGATATGATTATGAGATCATTTACAAGAAGGGAAAAGACAATGTAGTGGTGGATGCACTGTCCCAAAAATATGAAGAAGAAGGATCCCTTTTTTCTCTTTCCTTCATTGTACCCGATTGGCTCCAAGATGTGCACCAAGAATGGCTTCAAGATCCCAAAAGTTCACATCTGATACAGCAATTTCAGACCAAGGCTCTGGCTCTCCCAGGGTACTCTTGGCTCCAGGATGAGCTTCGCTACAAAGGCTGTTTGTATTTAAGTAAACAATCAAAGCTTAAATCCATGGTACTGTCTAAGCTTCATGCTACACCCACAACGGGGCACTGAGGGTTCACCAAAACATATGACGGGTCAAACGTTCTTTTTTGGGGGATGGTATGAAACAATACATCCATAATTTTGTCGCTGAATGTGAGGTGTGTCAACGCAACAAGGGAGAAATAGTCAAATCTCCGGGCACACTACAACCACTTCTGATTCCACCTACTATTTGGAAAGATATCTCTATGGAATTTATTACCGGCTTACCCAAATCAGGGAATAAATCAGTCATAATGGTGGTTGTGGATCGCCTTTCCAAGTATGCTCATTTCTGTGCTCTTCAACACCCATTTTTTGCATCCATGGTGGCTCAAATTTTCATGGAACAGGTCTTCAAGCTTCATGGCATGCCACACTCTATTGTTTCTGACAATGACCCAACTTTCACAAGCAATTTTTGGCAAGAGTTGTTTAAGCTACAGGGCACCCAATTGCATCTCAAAACAGCTTATCATCCCCAGACTGATGGTCAAATGGAAGTTGTCAACAAGTGTTTGGAAACATATCTGAGGTGTTTTTCCTCTGAAAAACAACATCAGTGGGATCAATGGTTACCCCTGGCTGAATGGTGGTACAACACTTCCTACCATATAGCTACTCGCATGACTCCTTTTGAAGCGGTATATGGACAGAAGCCACCTTCAGTTCTCTCATACTTATCGGGTACCTCGAAGGTCCAAGCGGTTGACAAAACACTTACAGTTCGAGAGGATATTCTTCGTACCCTTAAAGAGAACTTGGTCATGGCACAGAATCACATGAAGCAACAAGCAGATCAAGGTCGCTCTAAACATCAATTTGCATAAGGGGATTAGGTGTTTCTGTGACTACAACCATACAAGAAAACTTCCCTCAAGGTCGAGCATTGTCAGAAGCTAGTGCCCAAATTTTATGGTGCTTATACAGTTCTCAAGAAAGTGGTACAAGTCGCATATCAGTTAGCTTTGCCCAGTCAGTCGAAGCTACATCCTGTTTTTCATTTTTCATGCTTAAAGAAAGTGATTAGAACTAGGTGCCAAATTCAAACCAACCTTCCAGAGTTAGCTGAAGAAGGATCCATTTGGATACAGCCAGTAGACATTTTGGACCAACATGAACGTCGCCTGCATCAGAGAACCATCAAGGAAGTGCTAGTCCAGTGGAAAGATACGACTCTAGCAGATGCCACTTGGGACCCAGCTACCATTCTGTAGCAGTTTCCACATCTCAAGCCTTGAGGACAAGGCTCTTTTTAAGGGGGTGGACATGTTAGGGTCCTAACCCACACATAGGTAGATCAATATATTCGGATATAATAAAGGTCAATATTAATAAGGCCTTTCAATAAAATAGAATAAGGTGGATGTAAGAAGACCTAATAGAAGCTTCTACTTCTAGAAGGATCTTCCTCTAGATGCTTCTCTTGATAGACATATTTAGTATAAATAAGGGTCAAGGGTGTGAAAACCCTAGCTTGGATATTATTGTAACAGAGCGCTGCTCGACTGGAGGTTGCCCCCTCGAAGAGGAGGCCCATGAACATTGCTTTCTGAATCAAAGTGCTATTTATGTTGTTGTTCTTATATCATTTATGTGTTATTGTGGAGATTATGCTAGTTATATTACTGTTATTCTACCATTTCTAGCATTTTATTTCTGTTCTGCATATTTATTATATCTAGTATCTTGCACCAACACTGGATCTTTGACTAGATATTTGAGGGAAGAATGGTTTGTGAACATTTTAAAGTGTTTACCGAGTAAATAGTGCCTGAACTTTTGAAGTGCATATAACATGACTAGTTCTTCTTTCTTTAGTATTATAATTTTGCTCAGATTCTGACAACTTTCTTCTTGCAAAYGCTATAGGATGGTCTAAGTTCCCCGCTCCTGGCTACGCCAGAAGTGCTCCAACTGTTATGGTTGATGCATCTACATGCACATGAAATGCCTTTTCCCAACCTRGAAATACTAATATCGGTKTTGTCACCATATTTTCCTTTAGAGTGTCCAATCCTTGCTCATAGTCGCMATTCCAGTGAAATATGGTGTCCTTTTTTAATAGTTTTTCCATTGGAGCAATAATCTGTGCATACCACTTTATAAACTTCTTGTAATAGCCTATATGTCGCAGTGTTTCCATTAACTAGCACAYTGACTTTGGTGGTGGTAAATTCACAATCATGACAATCTTAGCAAGGTCTGCTAGTAAACCTTGTTTACACACTACATTTCCCAACAATATTCCAAAAGGTGCACCAAAAATTCATTTATTGATGTTTAATGATATATAACATTGTCTGCATCTTTCCAACATTAGTATTAACACTTCTACGTGGTATTTTAATATACTATATACATTCATCCATATATACTTCTATAAAGTGATGTATGAATTCATTAAAAGAAGCTATGACTACTCTTGAAAAAATGGTTGGTGCATTCTTCAACCCAAATGGCATCATTGTATATTGGTAGGATCTCCATTATGTAGAAAAATTAGTCTTATACCTATCCTCTAGAGCTATTTTAATCTGATGGTAACTTGAGAATCCATCTGTGAATGAATATGCTTCCTCGCCTCCCACATTCTCTAAGACCTCATTTGTAAAATTGGTAGGTAAAGGGTCATGTAAGAAAGCATCATTAAGTTTCCTCAGATCCACACAAATCCTTATCCCTCCTTGCTTCATTTCCTGGACTACCATAGGACTGATCCATTCAGATTCCTCTATTGTTTCTATAATATTAGCTTCCAACATTCGATTACTTTTTGCTTTTACTTTTCGATTATACATTGGATTCAGTCTGTAAGGTATTTTCCTCACATGTCTAGCATCAGGTTTGAGGATTATTTTCATCTCACCTAGCTTCCTTATTATGCCTTTCATTTTTGTAAAGGTCATTGGAAATAGGTCATTGTATTTGCGCAGTAATTATGTTATTCTTTCTACTATTTTATCATYCCAATAGTCTCCAATAATCGTCATTTTAGGATTGTCATTCATCCCAATGTTGACTTTATTAACTTTGTTTGGTACAGAAAATACTTTTGACTCTAGAGATGGACCTTCCACCTATCTTTCTCCCTCAATATTCATGATCTAAATGATGCACTGATCATCTTCATCTRGTGCTTCTTCTTCCACATGATATCATGAGAGTAATTTTTTGACTATCTATATGTTTTGTTGTTGATATTTTGTCATGATTTCAACCTTTGGTTCATCAATAAATAACATTCCCCATATAATATTCATCATTGAATCAATGTTGGGATTCTCATGTTCAAATGATAAAGTTACTACAAAGTTCTGTTGTAATCATGTCCATTCAGTAGTGCCTCTACGCATCTCCTGGCCTATATACCAGTTCCTTGGGATTCCTTCCAATGTATGTATAAAATGATGAGGTCATTCCTTTGGTGGTGTCATCCTCCATTGTGTATTTCACTTCTCCAAGTGTTCTACAAGTGTTCATTGTCCATCTTACCTCTTCATTTTATTGCTTCCTTGTTCTGCACCAAATCTAATGCACAATAGTCATTTGCATTGATACCAGTCCTGAATTGTTTCTGTGTGTACCCCCCACCATCTTGCAGGTGTCACCTTGAGTGAAATATCTAGGGATAAGAGCCTATGATTTTATAACACTTCCTCTTCATATTTTGTCAAGAATTCCTCTAAGTCATTTATCCCATGAAAACTGGGAGGTTCTCTTATTTCTGTACCAACCCATATGACTGTGTGATTTATTCTTGTGCATCTCCTTGTGGAAGCTTCATGTAATCGTTGTTTCCAATTCTCCAAACCTGTTTCTAAGTTGGATGCACATTATGCAATTTTTCTCCAGTTAAGTACCCCATTTACAATTGTGATAACATAATCCTCTTGTCATGCAGTGGTTCTGTACAACTGATTTATTTCTTCCAGATACAAACAAGTGGCCTCTAAAAACCTTTCTCCTTCTAAAGGATCCAATGGTGCAATGACTCTATATCCGCCTGATTCAAAAGTCATTTATATTGTCTTTAGGTTGATTATAGCATGGTTATTGAATGCCCAGTCCAATCCAAGTAAGGTTGGGTAAGGCATTGTGCCATCCACTATCTCTATTAATTCAAAATATGCCATAGTTCACACTCCATCCAAATCTATTGTCATACCTTTAAGTCTTCCAATAGGTAACACTTTGTGTTGATTTTCTAGTTTCAACTGTACATGAGAATATACTAGGGTAGGTTCCCCCATACACTGCCATGTCTTCCTAGGTAAGACATTTACTTAATATCCTAAATCCAGTGTAACATCTCCCATGTTGAAATCCCCAATGTTGGCATTCAATCTGAATTCTCTGCTTGTCCTTCTTCTTGTGTGGAGATGATTGACTGTTTTCTTCTCTAACTTCCCTTCTACCTCTATGTTACATATTTCTAGCATATTTTGTAAGACCTTAAAATATGATGGGTCATTCAATAACTTAACATAGGATTGTAGAAAAGTCTTTATGGTACTTACTTTCTCTAGAGGTTTTTCTTTATTGGTATGGTCCATTAAGAATGGAATCTCGTATATTGGTGGATTCTGTGTTTTCTGCATCAATGATGTAGATGCAACATTATTYTTGAGACACCCATGTTGGACCTCTTTAAATGTTTCCTTTTTTTTTTTCTGCACATCAAACTACTTCTCTGACTCAGTGTTCTTCTTAACCCATTRATGTTGAGCTAGATCTTGTCTTACTGCATCATTTCTTGTCATAGATCCTCCTCGAGTGACTATATTTATGTTTCTCCCATCATCCCTGGCTTATGCAAAAACCCATTGGACATTCTAGTTGTTTTGGTTCCTTTTTTTATGGATCTTCCCCAAGACTGTTAGACAATCTTCTATGTCATGGTCTCTTGCATGACAATACATACATGTCACTGGTGGAAGTGGGAAATCCCTTGCATAATGTCCAGATTGTTGGAAATTTTGGCACACTATTGGTCCTCTACCTCATCCAAATCCTCCTCTTCCTTGTCCTACACCTTTGTATCCGCCTCGATCTCCTTGTGGTGCGTTGTATTGAGGTACATGGTTATAATGCGTGGGTTTATACTGTGGTTGCATATTATTACATTGCGGTTATGCATTATCGTATTGTTGTTGTGCATTGTTGTATTGTGGTTGTACCTGGATGAATTGAGGTACATATTGTCCTATCATCATTTCTTCTTGCACTTTGTAAGTATAATAAGTTATTTTTCTCATCATCTCCATCATTCTACAATCCTTATCATCATGACCCATTGATTTGAAAAAATTGCAATATGAACATTTTGGTATTGTCTTATACTTTTGCATCATTAGAAAATGATATGGATCATTCCCATGCATCTTACAAATCTTGCACCATGGTCCTGTTAGAAATGGGTTTGGCACCCCTGTCACCATATACTGCGCAAAAGTTGGATATTCATTCTTATGGTGTCCTTCTGTCCTGCATAGGGTACACCAAACAACTTCTATTTTATCTTTACCATTATTTTAGTTAAGTTGAAATGTTAGATTCTTCCAATTCTCCTTCAGCTCCTCTATTGTTGGATCTGTCTACTGATACTAGTTTTCTTCCAATTGTAAGGCTGCCTATAGAGCCTCTTCCTGAGTTTGGAACTTTTTGTTTTCTTAACGGGTATTTCAAATGTGGTAATAGTAAGTTTACAAATAAGTGCATATGTTGCATGTCAGTAATTTCATATTTCAACTTTACTTTGAGTCCTTTGAACCTCTGGTCAATCTCTCAAATAAACTCTCCTGGTTTTTTCTTGATTTCAATCATTTCATTCATGTACTAGTCTTCTGATTTGGGCTTCTGAAATTCGTTTACCAGTATTTGTTTCACGTTTGCAATAGTATTTGGTATTCCCTGTGGATTGTTTACATCTATGCTCATATACTAGTCCAATGTGTGGTCTCTTAGTGTAATAGCTAAATGAGCTAGAATTTTATCCTCATCTTTGATCTGATTCTCTTCCCAAATCTTCTCACATATGAATAAGTTATTTTCAGGGTCCTTTGATGCCTCTCCCAAATATTCTGGTAATCTGATTATGGGATCGTGTCCTTCCATTTTGAACTGTGTTGAAATACTTCCTCCTCACGGTGTATAAAATTGATTATTACTTCCTGAATTGGCTCCTCCAGGTGTTGTTCCTTGATTGGGTGTGTGTCATATTGTTTTTCTTCCACTAAAATTTGGTTGTCTAAATGTTGGTGTTCTTTTTGGTGTATTAGTCGTACATGGGGTTGTAGGTTCCACACTGATGGTGATATGGATTGGTGTTTTTCCTTCTATCCCTGACCTTGGACCTCCTATTTTCCTTTCATATGTTGTGCATGGTATTTACTTAATCTTCTCCATAGCCCAAATATCCTCTACCTCTTCTTCATCGCTTTCCAAGCCCTATATGTCGGCTATGGCTTTATTTTTGTTATTCATTTTATATTGTAGGGTACTCCACTGCCCTTCTTTCCAGCTTTTTCTATTATCTACTTTATCTAGTATTCTTCCATCATAATTGGGTCCATGGCCTCCTTCTTATTTCCTTTATCCATATCCTTTTCCATATATCAATATCATGTCAGTGCTTCCCCCCTCCCCCATGAAAGAAGGAATGTTAGTTGCATGATTCCATGGTAATCACACCATTGTCATATAATAAAATATTGATTAAAGTATATAGTGATCTGATGTACCTACCTCTGGGTCCCTTTAGAAAATCATTCTCTATTGCAGTGTAATAATTCATGGTATCTACTGAAAATTCGGTGATAAACCCCGCAACAATAATTTCTAACCAGAAATCTATTGCGCGTGTAAACTTGTTATTAACTTGTTGTAACTGCACAATTTCCACAAGATTACACTATGTCTGTATGATTCACTTTTTAGGGTGGTTGTCTTTTATTCTCAATAACCACTCCTAAAACAAATGCAGAAATTCACAGAAAAATACCTCATGCAAATCATTAAACATGTATTTGTCAAGATATTTATGCAGTGTTAATTTAGAGTTTATATTGTCCTTCTGTGCAAACTCAAGTTCCTTTGTTTCCAGCCATCTTTCAATCTCTATCATTGTTGGATTCCATGGCCTAAGCATTCCCTTATATACTTTCATTCTCCGTGCATTTCTTCCAGGGATCCCGTCCAGTCAATCCTGGGCAGTTCCAGCCAACAATGAAACCATTTGTTGGTTGATATTTCCCTTTCTTCTTCTTGGGATAACCCAGGTTCGGATCTCAACAGGTTTCCAACAAAACACTCAAAACCTATTGGCCCTCCTAGTAAATCAAAAGGAGACACTACGCACAAGGTGCACATCATAGTCTCACCCGAGATAGATTTTATGGGTGACTACAATACTCAGGTGTCTGCACTTTAGGAAAGAGTGGGGATCTGTGATGGTGTTCTTTCTTCTTCATGCATTATCCTTGTTAATTATTCAAGTAATTCTATAACTTATTCCTATTTAAACCTATGCATGCATGATGATATATCTATTTTAACATTCATTCATAAGCTAATGATCAACAAAAATTAAACATTCATTAACAATCACACACAACACACAATTTTACCATGGTTCACCCCCTCTTGGGGCTACCTCCACAAATATATGGCTCTATGCTCTTTTATTTATTCTGCTACAAAATCTTGCACTACGTGCATTACATCTTTAGTAATACAATCAAGATGAGGGAAATAATCCTCTACGAGGCGGACTAGATCACGCCAGGCTCCTCAGCCTGTGAACTAACCTTCAAAGACTACCTTACTTTACTCTTATTACAATCAACAATCCATAAATCACAATAATCAACTATCATTTCCTCTACTAACCTCAACAACCCCTTTCCTAGACCTCCTAGGTCCTTAATTATACTCCTTTATGGCTTATAGTCATCACAATCTTTGTCAAAAACCCTAACCCTATCATGGTTAGGATTTCCTTCCTACATGCCACGTTTCTTTTTCTCTTACCTGTTGCTTTTCCTTCTTTTATGCATGTTTCTTTCTTGCCACTTCTTGTGCAAGCTCCAAAATTAGGTCTTCCTTTCCAAAGTTAGGTCTTTCCTCAAAATAGATCGTTCTCCAAAAATAGGCATGCACCCAAAATAGACTTTCTTCTCAAAATAGGCTTGCGCCCAATACCATCCCTAATAAGGATTAATTAAATGGTTAAGTAAAGAGTGGTATTATTAATCATGATAATGATTGATTAAATTAAAAATTCCTAAAGAACTTTGAAGGACCATAACTTTCGGTCCAGATCTCGGATCTGGAAAAATTTATAGTCGTTGGAAATCCCTCATCGAACCAAAGATAATGAAATCCTAGCTACAGGGATTCGAAATGATTGAGAAAAGAGAAACAATTGTATGCCCCATCCCTTAAAAAGGAACTTAGACGTCGGGTGTCTAACATGAAAGAATCCTATTCATTCACATATTAGTTTTAAGGATATCATTAGATCAAGATTGGACCAGAAGATAGACATAAGACTACATTTGCAACATAATGGGGATCTTTTCAGTATATAGTGATGTCATTTGGGTTGAAGAATGCACTTTCATTTTTTTCTAGAGTAGTAGTGGAAGCCTTTAAGGATTTAATTCATAAGGTTTTAGAAGTTTATCTGAATGATTGGAAAATGTTTAGTTTATTAAGGAACCATGTTGTAGTACTAACACTAATGTTGGACAAGTGGAGACAATGTTAGATTTCATTAAATATTAATAAATGTATTTCCACCGCACCTTTTGGGATTTTGTTAGGGAATGTGGTGTGTAAATAGGGTTTGTTGGTGATCCTACTAAAATAACTATCATATTCAACTTACCACCACCGAAGTCAATGCACCAGTTGAAGAGTACACTTGGACGTATATGGTATTACATGAAGTTTATAAGTGGATATGCACAAATTACTTCACCGAATTTCTGAGAAAGGACATCAAGTATTAGTGGAATGACGAGTGCTAGAAGAGTTTGTATATTTTGAAGGAGAAGATGGTGACTGCACTAGTTCTATTGTTTCTAGATTGGTCAAAGTACTTTCATGTGAATGTGGATGCTTCTGCAATAGTGATAGGAGCAGTACTGACACATCCAAGATAAGGTGATATAGATCACCCTATTTCATTTGCAAGCAGGAAGCTGTCAAACTCAGAACATAACTACAATACTACATAAAGAGAAGGTCTAGTTATGGTTTATTCATTGCATAAATCCAGACATTACTTGTTAGGACAACACTTCAATATGTTTACAAATCATTATGTCATTAGATACTTAGTTAATAAGAGAATGTTGGGGGGAATAATATGAATACAGTTGTTGTTATTACTGTAGTTTAAATTTGAAGTTGTGGTGAAGACGGGAAGATTCAATTCAAGACCTGACCACTTTTCAAGAATTACTAATGGATAAGAACCAAGCAGTTTGGAAGATAACTTTCTTGATGCTCAACTATTTTCAATACAAATTGCAGATGAATATTTTACTGACAATATTGAGTTTTTGATTACAGGAGTAGCCCCAAGAGAATTCAATATTGCACAGAAGAAGAACTTGGTAGTAAGAGTTGTAGACTATAAAATAATTGTAGATCATTTATACAATCTTGGAGCAAATAGTATTTTGAGAATATGTGTGATGGAGCATGAAATACCCATTATTTTGGTAGAGGCACATGAAGAAATTGGGAATTATACAGGGAAACCTACTACGCAGAAGATATTGTGCATAGGATTACGGTGGCCAATGGTCCATATGGATGCAAAGGAATACTTTCAGAATCGCGATTTATGCCAGAGAGTTGGAAAGCTATACAGGAGGGATGAGATGTCATTGAGACCTCAAGTTACCTTGAAAGTATTTTATAATGGGAAGTAGATTTTGTAGTACCGATTAATCCACCAGCAAGAAGATAAAGGGCCAGATATATTATTACAGTGATGAAATAATTAACCAAATGGGTTGAGGCAACAACAGTGAAGGATTGTAGTGCAGAGATAACAATGCACTTTTTATTTGAAGATGTAGTGACAAGATTTGGATGCCCAAGATTTTTTATGAGCGATCAGAGGACTCACTTTATCAATAATACAATACAAGAATTGCTTGAAGAGTTTGAGATACATCATAAGAACAACACTCCTTATCATCCTCGAGATAATGAAACAGTAGAAGCATATAACAAAATATTGGAAAATGCCTTGACCAAGATTTGTAATGTGAACATAGATTATTGGGACTTGAAGGTTCCAAAATTACTATGGGCTTACATAACTACATGTAAGAAAATAACGGGGAAAACACCCTTCAGATTGGTATATGGAAAAGAAGCAATAGTTCCCTTGGAGTATTTGATACCAAGTTTGCACATTGTAGCTATAACAGAGATGACCAAAAGAGGCATAGTACATGAAATATTAGCTCAACTTATGGAATTGGAAGAAGATATAATCATAGTTGGCTTCCACCAATAAGTACAGAAAGAAAAGGATAAATCATGGCATTACAGACATATTAAGAAGAAGAAATTCAAAGTTGGAGATTTAGTTCTCCTCTACGAAAGTGAATACTTGCAGCACCTAGGGAATCTTAGAATGCATTGGCTAGGGCCATATTAGATCAAATCTGTCACAGAATTTCAAAGGACTGGTGAATGGTAGTCAACTGAAACTATATAGTGATAGTTGACCCATTAAACCTCAGTAGTTGTAGCACAAAATTTAGATGTGTACATATTTTAACCAGTAGGGGTTCAAAGAATAAAAAGGAAGAAAAAAAGTAGAAAAATGTGAAAAATCGAAAAATAAGTAGTTAGTGCAATAAGTGATAAACAAATAGTGGGAAGTTACAACATGCAACAGAAAATAGAATAATATTACAAGAAGTGAAGACATTATGCATAGGGAAACTATGAAAGAAGAGAAGTTCAGTGCACTCAAGAAAAATGATAGTATAAAATACGACGCACTGGAAAAATGAAATAGTCAGGAAATGAAAAATCGATCACTGGAAAAATGAGGCATGAAACGAACATTTATGAAGCATGCTCGATAATATTTGGAACATTTATGATAGAAAATGAATCGTGCTCAGTAAGATTTGGAGCATTTATGATAGCACTATAGAAGCAAAAATAGGGTTTGGCCAACCACATTCTGATTTCGAGCAAACACATAACTAAGTAACAAGAAGAAAAGAATGAACATGTGATTTAGTCATCCAACAGTGACATTTCATAAGCAAACCCACTTAGATTCAAGTAATATGGTGCCACTGAAAGTCAAAGCACCCAACCAAATGACGAGGATAACCCACAGAAACAACAATTCACCATCGAAGCCAACAATGGAGGAGGAAACCCTGCGCAAATGGAGGAAGTGGTATATGTAGATTTCATTCTTTCCCCGGTCATTGAAGTTGTAAGTCCTATAGTGTTCGGGGAGCAGGAGCTAACCCCTGTGACAGAACAGATGCATATTAATCCAAAGAATGTGACAGAAGAGCCAAATACGATGTAGGAAATAGTTCATCCCACATAGGAAGTAGATGTGAAAATAATTGAGTCAGACGAGCCAAGAGCTCAATCTAATGCATAGAAAGTGTAGTAAGAGAAAATACAATTAGATGAAATCCCAACACAATAGGAATATGGCAAAGAGGAGGATGAGGAGGAGAAAACATATCAATAAGCACGACCCTCAAGTGCGCCAACAAAGGGGAAAGGAAAAAAAGTGGTCCAGAGATCCCCGCATAAGCAACCGGAGGTAACCCTTGTGTTACCACGCATACCACCAGGAGTGAAGTTTGTATCATTTTTACTTGAATGCGTAGATAAACTGCATTATTCGGACCATGATGTAAAGGGTTAGATGTGACATGTGCATCGATAATGGAACCCAAATAATGGATACAAGGGTTATACAACACATGCATAATGAACCTATTAGAGATCCTACATTTTGGAAGAGGGAAGGATGTAAATAATCGGGTCAAGAAATTACTGGTAGTAGTGCATGAAGGAATCCTATGGCTAGATACAAAAGTTTCAATAGACTTCGACCTAATAACAAATATTATAGGTCTTCCCATGAATGTTGAGCCTCCTGCACAGTACCTAGATGACAAGACCAAGAAGAAATCCTTCGGATAAGAAATGAATCATACCTATGGAACAAAGAGACGATCTAGGGGGATCATCATAAATCGAATCAGTGAACCTGCGAAAAGGTTAGCAACCAAACTGATGGCCTATAAATTACTCAGAAAGTCTCGCAAGTAAGAAGTGTCAGCAAGGGTAATAGTAGCACTCGTGCAATGTGCAAAGGGAATTGTATTAAGCTGGATCCCATCTATGTTAAATTTATTTTTGGGTGATTGCAAATATTCCCAGGACGTAGGAACAGAGTTTAATTACTCCTCACTTATCATATTGATTTCATTAGTGCGATGGAAACACCCCAAATACAACATGTTCTATTAGAGAACTAGGAAGTGTCATGCAACACAGTATGAATCACTATGGCACACAACTATCACAAGAGAAAGAAAGACAAATGTTAGCATCTTCGCGACATATCTTGAATAAATCCATGAGAAGGTGGAATAAACGTGGAGGGTACCACCATAAGTGGTGGAGGGGTACAAAAACATAGCAAACTTCAAAGCCTCAAGACACAATATGTGGATCCAAGAAAAAATGGATCCAACAAAGGAGTGGCTACAGATGAGATAATGCGTCACAACAGAGGAAGTGTGATTGACRATGAAGGATTGGAAGGAGGAATGGAAGGTTCTAGTAGGTCTAGCCAAAGATAAGCAATGAGTAGAAGTAGGCTCATCACAAGAAAAGAGTACCCTRGCATGAAATACAAGAAGCGCAATGTAGAACAAGAAATGGACAGGGGGAGAGCAGTAACAAAGAAGACTATCCCCAATATGGTCACACAAAAGAAGGAATGCACAGATACCATTAATGAAAAAACACATAGGAAGGATAAAATTCTTGCACATGAGGGAAAAGCAAGAGGGGACATACCTAATACCCCAGTCACAACAGATCCAACATAGTCAAGGCCACCAAAGAGAATGATTGTACAGTCAGGAGGGACACACACAAAAATGAAGGTGCACAAGGAGATTCCCCAATACACCATAACATAATTAGTCGTGGAGAAATTACAAGACCACGTCGCAGAAGAATATGAGGATGAATAAAAACAAAGGGAGAGGATAATTCAAGAGTTGATATAGGTCAAGCAGGTCTTGGAGAAGATATGATTCATTAAGGCACAAAAATAAGGGGAAACACAATAGCAGCAAACAACACAAGAACAACCCATGCAGATTGAGGGGGATGTTGATATTACGATCATTGCGGGAGGTATTAACATCTATGTGTAACCTTTGATGAGACTAGAATATTCTACAAAGCAAGAGAAGCCCTAGAAGGTTAGGAAATAACCTTAGAAGAAAAGTAAGCTCAAGATAATAATTTATATTAAATTATTATCCTCCAGAAGTAGAATTCGGCCCAGTTAGGTCACTTGGAGGACTATAAATAAGAGGGCACTAGAGCTCATTTGACACACTCACTCTCACAACTACATAAGGACAAGTGGTACGCATGAAAGGAGGAGAGTTGAAACTACAACAATGGTGACTTGGTCTTTGGTTATGGTTGGACTTTATTCTTGGTTATGGTTTGGACTTTCTACTTGGTATGCTAGCTCTGGAGAGAGGTATGCTACCTTGGTTGGTTATTGGTTTTAGGGTTTGATTCCATAATTATTTTGTCTATCAAGGTTAAGGTGTTTGGGTGTGGTGTTTGTGCCTATGGTTGGGTGACAATATTGAGATATTTTCAACGGTGAAACAAGAACACCTATTATTCTAACATGTTATAAGCCCATACTATCTTTGAACAATCTAACCAAGTAGATTAGGAGGATTTGTTCAATTTCAGTTGCAGTCAAATTTTAGCTACAACAAAGAAACCCTAACCCTCGTGTTGAGGCACCTTAAGTGAAGCAATTGACCTAATTCTTGGATAAACTTGTGTGCCCTAGCCTAGCACACCTCCTGGTACTCTCAACAAGACAAGACATCAATTTTGGAATTTTGGTCAAAGTCAACGTTTGACCAATTCAAAATGAAAGGAATTTATGAAGACAAAAGGCGTAGCATTAAGAAAGTGTATGTTGTGCTCAAGAGAGATCTACTGAAAGGAACATTATGAGGTTTACCAATCCTCTAGCAGCTAAGCCTCTAGTCCAACAAAGTCATTCTAAGGTTTACCGTCACAGTTGGGTAACAAAGGTATGTACCTATACATGTTATTTTTATTTGTATCATTAGCATGAGTGTGTTTGTAGGAAATGTACAAGGGATCTTATCCAAAGCAGTGATCTTGGATTTAGTGCATTCAAAAGATCAGCATACTCTCGAGGTTTGAATTGATATGTCTCTAACTATTATGGCATTATAAGTTGACTTTAGTCAATATCTTATAAGTTTTATATTGTATTCTCTAACTCATTTTTGTGTGAAGAAAGCATATTGTTTTAAGGGACAGGTCGGAAATGATACTTGTCTCAGAAGAAAAGAAATCCAAGTGGAACAACAAAAAGACTCTAGATTTGCATATCAAGTTTGAAATAKTTATTATTKTCACTTAAGTAAGTATTGATAAGTACTTAGTAGCTTATACTACTCAGTGTACTTATTTGCAAGCATGAACTAACACCTCCTCTAGGAGATATTTCTTGTTCTCAGAGAGATCATCTTAGTAATGCTACCAAGAAAATATCCTTCATATGAAAGATTTTGCATCAGAAACATTGTTGTTCTTATTGTCTCAGGCGGGTTATCTCATGAAGGATATCATGAATATGTCTTTCTAGGCTTATAAAAATTGCCTCTATCCTTGTCCTTATTCTTGTTTCGATTTCTTATCATAAAAATATTGTCTTGGATATCTATTTTGCTTCTTGTCTTGTTCTGGGAAGGTACCTTTGTGAAATATTTTGATAAACCTTTGATGAACAATATTTGTTGAATATGTCATAGAAGAATTTTATATGGATGACACAATGCATACAACAACTTCCAAATGGGAAACAATCAGAATACATAGAAACAAACTTAAAGAGACTTAGAGGGAATCAGACTCGAAGGGAGTCAAACTTGGAGGAAGTCAATAATTAAAAGGAAACCAGAACAGGATTGTGATACTTTGCAGAAAGAAAAGAGAGATGTAGTAGATGGAAGCATGGAATCTCTAATATGGAGGGAGATGACTACATAATTCCAAAACAATATCATGCATATTTCTCATTAAGACATGAAGTCAGGATTAGGAGGGAGCTAATCCTCAATGATGTGATCCATGGAAGAATCTGTGAATACTATGAAGTATATGTCCATGCTCTTCATTGGAAGTAGTGGCCATGATAAGTTACATGTGTTCAGATTGACTCTAGAAGAAGTCTTCCTAAAAAATAATCCTTAGATATCCTTGTTTTTCCATCTACATTTATGTTTCTATGACGAAAGGAAGAAATTGGAATGTTCAGGAAGGAAGGGAATGGAAACTATAGAATATTCCAGGGACTCCAATGTTAAATAAGAACATGATGAAGAACATGAAGATTCCAAGAAATAAAGAGAAAACCATAAGAACCAAATTGTACTAATTATTATACCGAAAATCATAAGACTACCAGCATGATTTGAACCCACTAGAAGTAGTCAAATAAAAGGAATGGAAGGAAGTTGTGATGAAGAACAATGTATGTGAGAAATTGTGAAAAAGACTTATAAATGGAAGCATTGATAAATACAAGGCAAGATACGAGACTAGAGGGTTCTCTCGGAAGGAGGTAAATTACTATGACGACATCATGTTCCAATAACCATATATACGTCTACCTAAGCCACTATATCTCTTGAAGTATTCATGTTTTGGAGTTTACATCAAATGGATGTAAAGACTATCCTTCTCAACAGAGTAATTAAATAAGAAGCATATGTAGAGAAAACTCAAGGTTTTGAGGTATACCATAAAGAGACCCATGTATGCAGATGGAAGAATACCTTGTATGGATTCATGCAACTTGGTGCAGAGCCTCTCATGTACAGCAAAAGTGTGGTGAAAAATTTCTATGAAAGAGGAAGTGTATCAAAATGGTTCTTCAAAAGTCTGGGATGATGAATCGAAAATCCATGGAAAACTCCCATGATGACATATCTGAAGAAATTGAGAGACTCTGATCCAGTAGACTCGTCCATGTATCGACAGTTGATTGGCTTCTTGATGTATTCGGTGAATAGTAGGCCGAACATTTTATTTTTTGTGAACATGTTGAGCTAGTTCTAGGTGGAACCTAGACAAGAGAATTGGATAGTTGCAAAGCATATATTGAAATATCTTTGTGGGATGCTAGAGTTATGATATACAGTTGCATGGATTTATAGATTTGGATTGGGTAGGGAGTGTATATGATAGAAGAAGTGCTACTTGGACATATTTTAGTTTGATCTTTTCCATGATATCATGGGCTAGAAGGAAACAAAAGTATGTTTCACTTAGCAATGTAGAAGATGAATATATTGTAGCTTGTTCTACTTGTACCGAAGCAGTGTGACCAAGGAAGCTGATTTCTGGACTATTTGATCAAGTACCAGATTCGACCGTAATATACTGTGACAATCAAAGTTGTATGAAGCTATTAGAACACCCATTGTTTAATGATCGGTCAAAACATATTGATATCAAATGCTACTTTATTTGTGATAAAGTCCAGGAAGGAGAAGTTAAACTCCAGTATATGTCCACAAATGAGCGGGTAGAAGATATTTTGACAAATCCTCTGTCCAAAATAAAGTTTGTGTACTTAAGGGATAAGATGGGGCTTGTGGAGATAACTCCCTTAGTTGAAAGGGAAGAGATGGCTCCCCAGGTTGGGAGGGAGCATTGATATGTTATTGATTTATGGGAAGTCATTTTCTAGTTTAGAAAATGGTCTAGGTTGGGCAGTCACCTTCCATTCTAGAGAGTGGCCCAAGATTTCTGATGGAAATTCATTTTCTAGTTCGAAAAATGGTCCAAATTGGACAATCATTTTCATAATGAAATGGTATGATAGATTTTTGATGTACCATAGACATTGATTCCTCTTGTGTCCAGTGTGGGGGAATGGTCTAGGACAATTATTCTTCTTGGAAGTCACTCTAAGTAGTGGTCAAGCAGAATGGTTCACCTCTCTAGGCATTCATTATTTCAAAGTTCATAGTTGTGAGAAGTTTCGAACAATGGTCTGTTATAGGAGGTTGGTGCAGGAAAGTCATTTCCATAGGAAATGGTCCGAACAATCATTACCTAGAGCAGGATAATTCTCTCTAGGTTGCACTGTGATTAGTGATGGAAGAATGGGCTAGTTAGGTGAATGGTTCAGGTTCATCAATCAGGGACAATCATTCCCTAGGGAAGACTCATTCTCTTCAAGTTGCACTGTGATTAGTGCTGGAAGAATGGCCTAGTTAGGTGAATGGTCCAGGTTCAAAAATCAAGGACAATTATTCTTCTATGATTGAGAAGAATAGTCTAGATAGCCCATGGTTGATGTTTAACTTTTCGAGGGAAGAGTCTCTTCCATATCTCACAGATGTCAGTAAAATAATGTCCCATATGACTCAGTCTGTATCATGATATTGTTATGCAGGTTGATATCATATGATATGATTGTTGTAGAAACTGTATGTCTCTAGAAAGTAGTTGTATGCTATTGTAGTGGATGTGATCCATTGGTAGTGACTGTGTGTCACTGGATAGTAGCAGTACGATATTAGGAGTGGTTTTGTACCACTGGATAGTAGTTGTATACTACTTTGAATAGAGACATTTATGTTCTATTGGATGGAATTGTTCTGATTTCCATGGAGACTATCTAGTTGGATAGTATTGATGGTGCTCATGATTTGATCATGAGATATCCTGTGTGTCTATTATGATTCTATCGATTGAATGGTTTTTTTTTTCTCAAGACCATTTCCTTTAATACCTCCCTAGTTAGGAGGGAGTGTTGATATTATGGTAGCTGCGAGAGGTATTAACCTCTACATGTTACATTTGATGAGACTATAATATTTAGGGAAGAAAGAGAAACCCTAGAAGGMTAGGAAATAACCTTGGAAGACAAGTCGGCTCAAGATAATAATTTATATTAAATTATTTTCCTCCAGAAGTAGATGTCGTTMTAGCTAGGTCACTTGGAGAACTATAAATAAGAGGGTGTTAGAGCTCATTTGACACACTCACTCTCACAATTGCATAAGGACAAGTGGTGTGCATGACTGGAGGAGAGGYTTCGYTACAACAATGGTGACTTAGTCTTTGGTTATGGTTGGAATTTCTTCTTGGTTATGGTTTGGAATTTCTACTTGGTACACTAGCTCTGGAGATCAAATGTATGCCACCTTGGTTGGCTATTGGTTCTAGGTTTTTATTCCAAAATTATTATGTCTTTCAAGGTTAAGGTGCTCGAGGGTGGAACTTGTTCCTATGGTTGGGTGATAATATTGAGATATTGTCTACGATGATACCAACACACCTATTATTCTAACAGGGGAGACAGTATGACTAATGGCCATGGCAAGTGAAAACTTTAGTTTTACTAAAGAAATGATACAAATGGACAAAGATATGGCGAATAGGCAAGTCAATGACGTCGAACAACTAGAATTGGCATTCTCTAAGATACCAACGAAAGTGCTTTATCAGTTACAAGTCAATGTTTCTCAAGAAGTTCAATCTAGATCCAGGACAGACAAAAAAAACCTAGAGACAACCAAGGAAGCTAAGGAAGTGCTAGAGACATTTCTTATAGAAGTGTGATTGGAACGAGAGGAGGAAAAACAATGCATGGATAAACTGGATTAAATATTGGAGGAAGTATTTCAAAGAATCCCAGATAGCGCACTAGTAGGAGAATGCAGTGAAGAAGAAAATATATAGAAGATAGCGTAGATGATGGAGGGACACAAATAGGAGATGGTAGAGTTGGTTGGGAAGCTGACACCAACCACACCTCCAGAAGTTAGATCAGAAAGGCAACAACAGGAAAAAAAACACACAGATCTTATTGCACTAGAAGTAAAGGAAATAACAGAACTCTATGAAAGGACCACACAACTTTCGACAAGCCTGGCAAAAGATAGAGGAATATAGAACTTGGATCAAAGGGAAGAAAATTTGAATGTCACAGTTCAGGATTTGAAGCAAAGACATAACGAAATTCCCATACCCATGAAACTGAGAGTCGCATAGGAGATCAAAAACCTGCAAGCATAAGTAAAGACAATATAGGAGGAAAGGCACACCAAACAATCTCAGTTGGAGCCTCTACAAGAGCAAGCAGAAAGATGATAACATAATAGGAAATAGAGAAAGCCAGAATGGAATAGATGCACTCAGAAAGTATACAAGTGTTAAAGGAGCACATCCCAATATAGGTGGTTAAGACCCTAATAGATAAAAGTGTGTAGGAAAAGCACCAAGTGGATGATCTAGCAAAGAAGTTCCAGGAATTAGAGAAATCAGTGTAGGAGACACACACGGCCTGGTTGGCTTGGGACAAGCCACGGGATAGTGTTGGGGGCCTGTTGGAGCATAAAATTTTGGGGTTAATCATAATAAATGAGGAGAATAGCTAAGGAATGGAAAAAAGGAGTAGAGTGCTCTAGAAAATAAGGGAAAGCAACGTGACAGAAGGGAAAAGGAAAGAGTGCATGGAGAAATAAGGAAGACCAACACAAAGTCATAAATAAATGGTTGGATTGAAGACCAACCGCACGGAAGACAGTTGGAAAGTGGGAAAATTTATTCCATTTAGGATTAGGGTTTTTGAGTCAAAATTTAAGGGTTTTCACCCATTTTTTAGTATAAATAGAGGATCTATGAGGCAACTAGGGATTTAGATCTTTTCATTGAAATTTCACATGAGTGAATTACTTTGAGCACCTTTTTGAGTTCAAAGTCGAAGTAAGTATTTTCTTGAGAGCTACAGAGCTCATATGGAGTTAGTAATGAGATGTAATTGAGGGTCAGGTTGCAAGTTGTGGAGCTTGGTGTGGCACTGGTATGTCTCACCACTAAACTTATGTGCATTCTAAATTCACCCTTTGATGTAATGCGCACAACACTATTTTGATGAAGAATGAATAAAGAAAAAGATCTTTGTGGACATAGCCCAAGGGGGTGAACCATGGTAAAAATAGTGTCTCTATGTGTACTTTTTTTATTTTATATGCATCTGTTAGAGTTTATTTACAACACACACTTATGAAGAATGAATTTCATTGAATGGATAAAATGGTAGATATGATGAAATGCATGTTAAAGTATGAATATAAGAATTAGAACTAAGGGGTCGATGGTGAAAAGGGTTTTGTTGAAGAACTAAGGTAGAAACAAGGTCACCCCATACATCCAACATGCCTATAATTTGATATCGTTTTAATATAACACACTTAATATGAAGTTCTCTCATGGGAATATAGCCATATTGACTGGTAAATATGTAGAATAAGTTCAAAGAGGAACAAATATTCAAGGAATGTCGTGGGATATACTGAACATTACAAGCGAGAAATATAGAGAAACTCGGTTAGAACCATACAAAAATTATGAAAATCCTCCTGAATAATCTGATGAACATGATAAGGTGGGTATATTCTGTCAACTGGAAAAATGATGTTTTGCATTGAAATACTAAAACAAGCTCCCTAACATATGGCTCATGATAGCTCAAATTTATTATGTTGACTATATTTATACAATTTACTTTCATGTGTAGGTGGTTTGTAAAATAACTCGGAAAGGAGGGAAGTTCTATGAATTTTTCTACAATAAATGACAGTAAAATCTACAATTTCACACTTTCAGGTAACTTTCACTTTCGACCCAAGATGTAGGTATGAATGTAGAGAGGTTATTGACAATTTCTATGAATGCCAGTGTTAATAGTTAGATGTCTCGCAATTGAATGACCTGAACTGTAATAGGTTCATCGCACATTAAGAATGGAATTTTATTATGGATAGTGACTATTACAATATCTTTATCTTTCATGTGCTCCTATTATTTAATTCATCATTAGTTCATTACTAGAAAGTTGCAGAAAGAGACAGGATGCAACATTTTCTTCAATTTAGTTGTTTTTAAAGGATAGCATTGAGATCGAGTGTTGGAATGTAAACCGAGTTTATGTTGGTCTTAGTTCACCCCTTTTAAATATCGTCCTGGGTCTCTTGTATCATTTCAAAGTACTTGTGAACTGCACTAGTTTCTTTTATTGTATGGTTTCATATTTTGTTAGGGCTTAGAGACCATTAGATCATATTAATTACATAAGAAAACTTCAATTTTTGAGAGTCTAATTGTCTCTTTAAATCATTCTGACCATTGGGCATGTAATTTGTTCTGAATGATGCTTTCTTTTAGATGCAGAGTTCACAATTTTTTTGAGTTTTTATTTAAAAAATATAAATTCTGGATGATCTTTAAATTTGCAGTGCTTTGACATCCAAGGAAATAATTTTATACCACTAGAGCTCATTTTATACCACAATGGTCTTTCTCGATATTTCACCTCATAATTGTTCTCCTTTTGTAATTGTAGTCATGGAAGTTTTCCATCCTCTCGTTGGTCACAAGATTTTGAGACCACTCCCATAATCATTGCTCCATTGGCCCAAAGTGTTATTTTATTTTAACTGTTGTTTAGGAAATTTGATGACATATTTAAAATAATTCATTCGTTGTACAATATTTCTTGCTTATTCATAAATTTGCATCGATAAATATTATTGCCATCGTCAAAGTGACTCTGGATTTTTTCTTGTTATATTATTTCGTGAATCAATTCACAAATTCGCATCAATAAAGTTTTTGGCCATCGTCAATGAGACTCTAGATTTTTTCTTATTATATTATTTGGTGAATCAAAAGTACGCTTCAAAATAAATTGCAGGTTTTGCACAGTGGGCACCAGCTTACAACTTTATTAATAGAACAATGTATTTAATTTTTTAAATCCACTTTCATATTCAGAATCTCCATGCATGAATTATCTCTTATCCATGCCAGCGATGATGATGTGACACTAAAAATTATTCAATGTTAAATTAAAGGTCTACGGAGGTGTTAATATATTTTAAAATTGTTACGGAATATCATTTTTCTTTACCCTCAGCAAATATGATTTGGTTATAGAATTTGTACTTTGTTTCATGCAAACTTAAATCATTGCCAAAGATCCTTTTTCTTTTCTTTTTTTCCCTCAGTTAATATGGTTTGGTTATGGATTGCACTTTCTTTATCCCATACCATTGGTATAAATATTTTCTTTAAAACTCATTTAAAACCCAATTAATAATTATTGACATAAATGATTTAATAATTATGATCTAAGCATTACATAAACTCTTGCTTCAAAATGACAAGTTGGATTGAATCATCCATCATTTCTAAATTCTTTGATATCATGGTTGGAAGGATCAAACCTCCACAAATACGGTTTAATTATGAGTATTACTTTTTCTATAGTATATTCATAAATACTTTAATGATTATGTTTCAACATTGAGACACATTAGGATAATATACATGATCTTATTATATAATTATATAAGGAATAAAATTTATATTTATAATATAATATATTATATTTATAAAGAAAGGAAGGCACGTGTAACCATAACAAATGCAATTCATGAATATTTCTAGAGTATGTGTATGTTGTTTGTTAGAGGATAATAGATGGAAGTGGTTTGTCTCTTCAAGGTAAAACAAAAGATATATCATTTAAGACTCTCTAATGTGATGTAAGATTTTCTAATGTCAACTAATAATCTTGATATTTTATTTACATGCTAAATTATAATATTGTAAAAGGGTTTTAATATAGTAATGTAATATTGTATTATAATATATGTTAAAATATAGTCTTGTATCGTTYTSTTACAAGGTAATGTAGCATGTATTACTTATGTTCAAATTGTGATTTTTTATTTTAAGAAAATGAGGTAAAATGTAAATCCTAAGCGTCAACATTTTTACATTTACTAAAATTTTAATAATTTTTACTTATGTTCAAATTGTGATTTTTTATTTTAAGAAAATGAGRTAAAAATGTAAATCCTAAACGTCAACATTTTTACATTTACTAAAATTTTAATAATTTTACACTTACCAATATTTTTTTAATATTTTAATTTCAATAGGTTTACATTTACTAACATTTTTAAAAAATTTCTTTATAGTTTTGAAAATTGTATTTGGTAATTTTTAAACCTTTAAATCATATTTTATAATATAAGAAACATTATGTTTTATCTTTTTCAATTATTAAAAATATAACTAATTATATTTTATCTTTTTCAATTATTAAAAATATAACTAATTATGTTTTATCTTTTTCAATTATTAAAAATATAACTAATAATATAAAGAGTTTTAACATTATTTTTCAAAAATATTATTAAAGTTTTATATTATTATTATTATTATTATTATTATTATTATTATTACTATTACTATTATTATTACTATTACTATTACTACAACACTTGTTTATTTAATAAAAATAATGAAAATGTTGACAATTGTATTTGGTAATTTTTAAACTTTTAAATTATATTTTATAATATAAGAAACATTATGTTTTATCTTTTTCAATTATTAAAAATATAACTAATTATGTTTTATCTTTTTCAATTATTAAAAATATATCTAATAATATAAAAAGTTTTACCATTTTTTTTTCAAAAATATTATTAAAATTTTAAATCATTATTATTATCAATTTTCAAATCTACAGAAACTACTTTACCTTACAACACTTGTTTATTTAATAAAAATAATGAAAATGTTGATTGGTTCAGTGCAACCTAATTCTTTATGATACTTGCTTCATAATCGACTCTACTTATTAGTCATCTTAACATAAGGTGTGTATCGACTTTTGAGAACACGTCGACGATTACACTAGCTATAACTAGGTTTCATAAATGTTTTATCTTGTTAATACCATTTGAACTCCAATTCTAGGTTTCTCTTTATGACAAAAATGTTAGGGTTTTCTTTATGACTAGAACCCTAAGGTTCTTTTAATAATAATATTTTTACTACGATATATATGATATATATGTCTCTGTGTATGGGGTAAATTCTTCTTAGTCATATCTGGTACTTTGTTTATCTTATAAAGATAAATCTTTGTAAATATTATTGGCATTTTTATATATTTAACAATATTCTTCAGACATTTAAATATTTCATTTCTACTGATCTTCATTTGTGTAACAAATGGGAGAAAAATAGTATTCTTTTAGTAAGAATCATACTATAGCATTCAATATTTCTTATTTCAGACTATTAAATGAAAGGAAAATAAAGGATACAGTAAATAAATTAGATACTACAACATGTCACCACCTTAATATAAACTCTGTAATTTTAACAATTTCTTTCTACTGAAATAATGAAAAATTATCCATACAAAAATAATTAAAATTCAGAAAACATACATTGATTTGCTTAAGAAACAAGAAACAAGTTGAGTAGAGAAACAATTCTTCCCAACCATAAAATTTTTATAGCCTTCTCTAGATAAATCATATTTTGATTGTTTCTCATAAACATCAAACTCAATCAGCGCCCAGTACTCAAGAATGTCCTTCCTCCTCTATACTTGTTTTTCCTTTTTTTTACCAAGAAAAGATAGCTTACCTTTCCTCCTCTATACTTGTTTTTCCTTTTTTTTACCAAGAAAAGATAGCTTACCTAAGTGTTGTTTCAGGTTATCATCGCCCCTAACCCTTAGGAATTTCCTTGGCCTAACTTTGTCCTAGCTTGTTCCCTCACATCCTACATCTTTAGGAGTAGGGTTCCACTTGTTTCATGGACAATATTTACTCTGGTGGTTTTATCCCTTTTCACTCACCCATGGAATAATGATTTATTCTTTGTAATTGGATTCTCTAATCGGTTTGTATCTAGTTAAATAAAATAAATGAAAATAATATTTACAAAAAATATTCATTATCATCAATGTTTATGATGATATAATTTGCACATAAATATTTTTTCAAAACTTTTCACAACATAAACCATCAAAAATTAAAATTTTTAAATGCTTAGAAATGGAGGGACATGACAAGCTAGCTAGAATGGTGGTAGCTTATCTATGAAGAGAGATATGTCATGGCCACGCTCATTTGCAAGAAGTTGATTACAAAGAGGTAGAAAAGGACTTTTAACACAAATAATCAATGAGAAAACCCTAACCCTAGAAAATGAAATGCCAAAAGGCTTATGGGCCGTGATGTGGTTAGTTAATACATCAACTTCAAATGGGTGCAATTTTTGCATACTATCTCTATTTGGAGAACTAGGTAATCCATCAGAAAGGTCTAGATGAGGAGTACACATTTTGTACAGCCTTAAATCTACTTTCAACTACATTGTATGAATTGTTGTGCCAAGAAAACATTGTTTAGGGCCTCAAAACGACCCCAGAAGTTTCAGACCTGAAAAATCATAGAAAAACTTCCAAGATGTCGAGCTATTTGAATTAGTGGAATGGATGGGTGGAAACCAATATCCACCTAGATCAATCCTTCCCCCTTAGTAAGTAATGGTCCCCATTGCATCAAGTTCCTCCGTGAAATGGGGAAATATTTGTTGAAACTGACTACTAGTGAGCCACTTTCCTTAGTGAAGAGATGCCCTACTTTGATGACCCGATATAGTGAGATATTTTGTTGGCAAGTTCCCTTCATCCTGGTGTCTAGGAAGGATCTGATCATATCTTTCTTGTTCAATGTAATCGGGTTTTATTTCTGTAGGGTCCAAGTTCTCAACCATATACAAAGTGTCCACGAAAGGTCGAAAATATGGTTGAAGTAGTTCCACATTAAATACTAGGTGCAAGCCAAGGAAAGGAGAAATACTTAATTCAAAATAATTTTCACCCTTAACATTGTTGAGGGTGTAAGTCTCGTATCGGAGTGGGAAGAGCTTCCGATGGGGTCTCATGAGGTGCTCTTTATACAAATGAAATGATACCTTATCTCCCACCTAAAACTTGTGTGGTACCCCATGTTGATTATGGTTCTACTTGTACTTGGTGTTGTGTTTCTACAAAATATCAAGAACTTGTTGTTGGGTGTGTTGGATTGATGTGATACCCCAAAGTTTCAAAACTAAAATTTTTTATTTTTATTTTATTATTATTGTTTATCATTGCATTATGGATCTTTACGATAAAACTCAAGTACTTATTTTTTTAATAACAAAAGAGGAATCACACATTGAGTAGCATTGTTAAAGAGGGAGTCCGTTGATCCAAAAGAAATATCCAAATGATAAAAAAGGGTACAAGTGATGAGATTAGTTGAGTTAACTCAACTAAGTGAGATAAATCTCAAGATTCTAGGGAATCTGAAGAAACTTGGGTAAAAATTGAATCGACAAGTGGTCAATGGGTAGGAGGCTCGTGCATGTGTCAAAGACCTAGGAAAATATTGAAAAAAAGAGAAAACAAATACGATGCAACACCATTCTAAAGAAGATGTATAATATCTGGAAATTGCATGAGAGAAAAAAGGAAAACTCACGAAAATCTTGCAGCCCTAATATCTGCATGAAGTCACTTGGCTAATTTTCTGGGATTCAGCTCGGGGGTGATAGAGTGGACATATGTGGCTTCTCTGATCTATGGTTGGGAGGAACAACCTACTTAACATGTGATTCCCTTAAAATTCTTCAGTCTCAAGTTTTTCTTCCATGTTCCAATATTATTTTGGATAATCTTATTGTTTTACAAGGCTGCAAATTTAGTCAAGAATTAAATCATTTCTTTTCATTTCTTTCTTCTATATTTTTTATGCGACTGTATATATTGTTGAAATTTGCAAGTGCAGAAACACAAATTACCATAAGAAAATCAATACAAATGCAGACACAGAACACAGCAATTTACGTGGTTCACCCAAATGTTGGGCTACGTCCACCAAGCATTGGTATCGGTTATCTTATTATTCAGCTAATGGAGATTACAGTCAGATCTCACTCCTCTCAGACACACTCACAACCTCTACGGGCATACAAATTTATAGCAATATATTATAAACTGACTATTAAATGTAATCTCATCCATAATTTAACTTAGGTGCATTGGTTACAACCAATCCTGGTTTGATCTCACCCGTATTCTAACTTGGTTGCATTGGTTACAACCAATCCTAGTTTATAGGATCTAGAATCCTATTCACGGATGAGTTGTTGTCACCGTTTCCAACAATCTCCACCTTGACAACAATTAACCTGATATCTTGCTCCTGCTTCTGTTCATCACCTTTTCTGCAAGCCAAGAGAAGCCAAGCACCATTGTAGCTTCTCTAATAGTACTGGTTTTGTGAACATGTCTACACAGTTCTCTTTTGTATGCACTTTTTCAAGAGAGACTCCACCTTCATCGATGACCTGTCTTACAAAATGGTACTTGA
>JASDQU010736226.1:133647-152671 GCA_032191745.1 Picea mariana
TCAATGTAGCGTTGGAGACAAATGTCAAGACAATACTGTAATATAGCAACCTTTCTTAACACAAGGAAAAACAAGAATTAACGAACCTGCGTTTCTCGGGTTTGGAAGAAGGAATAAACCAGTACTCTATGAAAGAACCAGGTGTAAACATCCAGCATCAAACTCGAAACACAAATGGAAAAACTCAATAACCAGGATTGAAACCCTGAAGTCTCTCGACGATGAATCGAACGGGAAGAAACCCTCATTTGCATCTGGACAAAATGGAAACGATGGAAAGACGGTCTGAAAGTTGGTGATAGCAGGAACTTTACTAGGCTAGCCTCATTCCCAAGAAAAGTTACACTTGGAACAAGCAAGGGAATCCATATTGTTACGGGTTAGGACATGTGTATTTAAGGGATTGACAACACCACCTAACCTCCCATTAACACTATCAATGTATTAGCACTTCACCTATCCGTTCATTAAGGTTAGTAATGTGAGTAGTCAGGGGGGAGAACCAACCATTAAATGTAACGTACAAGTAAGTTAACTTTGGATATATCGTAGTAGGGAAAAGGGGAGGAAACCTGTCAACATAGAACATAGACAACATAAATTTTAATAAGCATACCATGTGGAATAATACAAACTAAACAACTTCCAAAACCATATAAGTGAATCTACATTGTGTATTTTTCCATAAAATAAAATGGTGTGAAATTAGATATCATTATAATGTAGGGAAATGGTATTAAAAAATTTCTCTGAATAAATAAATATCTACCCAAGGGATTATGTAAGATATGTAAGCAAAGAGTTTAAACTAGTACACACCATGTTACATAGTTAATGGTGTTAAGAAAAGGAAAAGAAAAAAAATTAAGTAAATTGAGGGTGTGTGACCATTCACTCAATAATTTTGGTTGCTCGATCCACCTCAGTTTGAGCATGGGAGGACTCTTCCTGTGATGTTGCAATGGGTAGTTCTATTTCAGTGAGGGCCAATGGTTGGAACCCCGGGCACACCTCAATAGGGTTGTGTCCAATATAGCTATGGAAGGCTCTGTTGTAGCTACGTTGAACATAAGGAAGGCTCTCATCCCATGTGTGTGGATGTTTGGAATTGTACATCCCTAGGATATGGACAATCATATTGTTGGCTACCTCTATTTTCCAATCAGTCTATGGGTAGAAGGTATTCGATTGTCTATGGGTGGAAGGTATTCGATTTTTTTAACTTGGTGTCCATCATCAAACATAGGATAGATAAACAATTACTTGGGAACCTACTATCTTAATCTGAAATATGGGGAAGAGTGCATTCCTTCTATAAGGAATAATATATGGTGTTTCCCTACCCTAAGAGTTTTCATAATAATAAAGTGTGGGTTTTATATATTTCTCTATGGATGTATTTTTGTGTTTTTATATTCATATATTTCGTATTTAACAATTGGTTTCAAATCACTTTCTTCGGCCACAAAAAAGGGGATTTTTTTTTTCTATTTTTGCATATTTTTTCCATAATACAAAAGAGGGCCACGACACTCTGGAAAAATATTGTATCTTTCTGTGTGTAATATGCATAAACTAGTTTTATATCTAACTTCCTCTGGAAAAAAAATAATTTCAAAAAAGAGAATCCTCTGAAACTGAGTCCAAGAAGTGAAGTTATAATCATTTTAACATATGTTATTTTCAAAGTTTTTTATGTGGACGACTACGCAATTTTACTAATTTATGTAGAATTTGTTGATTAATCTTCCAAAACCAATTACATATATGAGTTCCTATTTCAAAAATAACCGATTTAAAAAAAAAAAAAACATCATTTGAATCGGATCTTTGGAAGTGAAGATATCATCGATTTAAAATTGCTCATTTTCTAGGGTCTTTGTGATAGCAGTAGAACTGGAGAGCTCATAACTTTTCATAGGGTTCTCAAATTGCTACCAAATGAGTTTTAATAGATACAAATGTTAAGAGATCTCTTTCGGTATATTATATGTGGTTTTTCAAATGGATATTCGCTCTCAAATTCTCATGGAACTTATACGGAAGGTGGAATCCCTCGAGACAAGTATTCAGGAACGTGTTCAAGATCTTCAGACAGATGTTAAAAATATTTCAAAAAATCACACTTGCAATGCAAGAGAGATATATTATGCAAGACATCAATGATGAATATCATCAAGAAGCCTATACTTGGTATGATTTTGAGGTCGATTTTGATGCTTCATATATGGATAGTTTTCATTTATGGGATGACAACCACTACTATATTCTATTTGATGACTCTACTCCACCTTATGTAGAGAACATCAATGTGAAAAATTTGGAGTGAGTTATGAATATCAATGTCCAACTTGCATATTCTACATTGGTATTGTTCCTTGTGGATTCAGCTTCGACCCTTTCGAACTATGTGGATTGATGACTTCTTGGCATGTTATCCCACAAGTGGAGAATTATAAAATTCAATTATGTTATAGCTAGATTCTCGACTACTCTTAAAAATGATTGTGTGGACCCAAAATCTCCTCTCTTTGTACATAGCTCAAGAAACTGTGTTACACACCAATCAAATTTAACGAAGGTGCTTAACTAAGCATTCTTCAGACCAATGCTAGTTGTTTTCTTTTTATTGTACCCCAGTGGTATAATCGCGTGCTAAAAATCCACTCGTCGATGCTTTATCTCTTCACATGCCCATGCACCATGATCAAGCACTTAACATCATTGGGGCTTAACTCTCTGTATACCAATGGAATGTTTCTCTTTCAATTATAATCATTGATCATCACTAGATGGATGATATAGATTACATTTCATAATATTGTAGATGAGTTATAGAATGGACCTCCAAAACACTACTCTGTCTCCCCTCAGATGGATGGTTATGATTCATCGTCGAAACTCCACTAAAACATCTCTTCTTTCGAACCTCAAACATTAGAACGATCTCCACTGTTGACCTTTTCTCCAAACGGATGGACATATCTGTCAATGCATAATTCACGACTATGTAGAATATTCTTCGATACCTTCTTTTTGGAGTAGACAAACATTCCCAATCTTCTAGACACCAAAGTAACAGTATCAAAAGGGAATATTTTTTAATGCTCTTGTGTCAGGGTGTTGGAACAAACTTTGAATTGAATATTTTGGAAGGTGGACTTCGAACACTGCTTCGAAAGATGATTGCCACGTGTCCACTTTCTTAATCGTCAATCTCCCACTATCAATGGTCATGATCACCTGTCTTCATTTTCTCCAAACTTAGTCTTCTACAAGTCAACTACGACATGTCGCTCACATAGTTATTGGTGTGGATTAGTCTGAATTAATTTGCACCGTTGGTCGCACTATCTTCGTCAGAGTATTTTTCATTACTCTGAATACTTAACTCTCAAACACTTGATATTATTGTATGAGAATCCAAATATTAAACAAACTCTATTGGTTGATTTGGAAGAACTCTGGTCTAGATCCAATCCGGTACGTCTAATTTTTAAACACATAAAAAAGTCTCGGTTTGATGAAATCAATGTCGACGATTGATTCTTTTCATTGATTTGACGACTCTTGTTATTCAATACCTACAAGGGTTGTAATTCTATTTATTGAAGGATTTCAACCTTTGATCCTCCTTGTCACAAACAAAATTCAACTGCATTTTTTCCTTAATCGATCAGATTCAACTCTCAGTTGTCTCTCTATCCGATCTATCCTCAATTCATTAGTATCATCGCTCTCATTTGACCATCGATGATTAGATTATGATCTATTTTCTTTATGTGAAGGTTTTAACACTGTCTAAATCTCAAAACCTGCAACTCCACTATGACGAGTCTAATCTAGACTGCAATCATTCAACACAAAGATATCAATACAAAAGAAAGGTATACAATCTTACACTAATGTAGAGAACCCATAAAATCCATAGAATTCTATTAGTGAATTACTGTATGTACAAATTGCATAAGACCCTCATCTTCCTGGCCTCATTTACATTAAGCCAACCTCTCCTTGAATTTTGGCCACACTCTTCCTATTCTCATTTTTATCTTTTCTTACACACTTCTATTGCCTATAGGATTACAAATTTAATTACAAAGGAATTATTGCTTATAAATTTATAAATTTAATTACAAAGGAATTTGAATTCAAAATTGGTTCAGATCCACAAAATACTCACTAAATATCCTTTAGATCCACAAAATCCTCAACAACCTTTCATAAATCTCAAATAACATAATTAAGCATATTTTATCTCTTTCATTTCTTTGTCTTAGAATTAAGAGGAACATATACAACATAATAGAAAACTTTGAAATACAAATCGATATCACTTCTAAGAAAATACTTACTAAATACAAATGAGCTTAGAATCCCACATTTGTTTGTGTATATTTCCAATACATTTTAAATACCACATTATAATGATGATTGTTTGATGGGGATGATTATTTGTTGTGCAAAGTATGCATATAAACATTTTTTTTTTGGGTATACCATTATTAATAGACATACATATGATACATACGTATGAGATGTGTCATATGGTTCTTAAGCTTCCTGTTTCTAAATGTGTTCATAAATATGTGGTTTTAAATGTTGGAATGAAAATTTTTCAACGACTTAATTTTTTTACCATGCATATGTGGGATATGGAGCATCTTTTTCAATAGTTACTGCATGTGATTGTGGCGTAACAAACATTGTCACATTGATAAATAGTCACCACAAAAGTTTTTGTTTTTGGTTATTGTATGGATTTTCCTTGATATCTTAGTTCTAGTTTCCAAACATGATAAGTATGTTGACATTTATTACTAAGAGTTGGTATTATATAAGACATTTCATGATTCCCACATTGATATAGTTCTAGTTCCCAAACATGATAAGTATGTTGACATTTATTACTATGAGTTGGTATTATATAAGACATTTCATGATTCCCACATTGATATAGACCAAAAATTTAATGATAGAAATCACAATTCAATTCAATTCCATGAGAGGAACAAGTTGATTTTAAAGATGAAGAAAAGACAATTGTGTAAAGATATTCTTTGTGTAAATTTATTTTTGGATGAATGAATGGGAAATCACATCATGGATTTATAAGAATAAATATATAAATCCCATTGAATTTGACATGTTTGGATTCAACATTATGGATAATTTGAACATTATTTTTTTGGATAATGACACTTCCACTGATGCATTACATTTTATATTTCAAAATCTGTAGTTGAATGTCATTGTTTCTCATGACACTAAAAATTGAGCGTTTTCCCAAAAAGACCCTCTTGCTTCTTATTTTTTATGGCCTCAATTGTTGTTGCAGCATTGAATATATATATATTAATAATGCACTCTATGCTTCATATACCTATTGTAGACATAGTCGATTTAGAATGCTCAAATTTTATTAAATTGCAAGAAGAGGTGTGAGATGTCAAATATATGATTATTGATAATTTGGATCTTATTATTAGGATAAATCTATCAACACAAATTAATCGTCAACTTCATCGATCATTTTTCTAAAAATTCATATATTCCTTTTGGAAGAGGATCGATTATATTGTTTGGTGATTTGGCACAACTTTTCCTAATTATCAATAAACATGTATATGTGTGAACCTTGTATGAAATAATTGTGGAAAGTATTCATAATTGTTGTAAGTCTTGATATAGTGTTCAAGCAAGATGGACAAAGTCAAGATCAAAAATGTTTTCATCATTTTCTAGTAAATCACTTTTTAGTAAATGTTAAAGATACAATTTCAAATGTAGATGATTGGAAATTACTAATAAGTGGTACATATGCTTCTTTGAATGGTTTCACAAAAGATTCACTTGATAGGGCCATACATTATGACAATCTTAAAAATAACAATAAACATTATTTGGGAGAGCTAATTCATTCTATTGCACATACTGTTCTTGTAGCATTAAGAAGAAAATCTTATACCGTTGTAGATCACGAAAAAATAGAAGGTGGATTTCTTGTATTAACTGGAGTTAAGATGATGCTTACTTCAAGTTTATGGATTGATGCAAGATTTGTCAATGGTGTTCATGTTGTTATTGAAAAAATTACTTATAATTCTAAAAGTTTATCCCCATAACCCCAACTTGTGCTTTAGTAAAATTTAATAACTATGTAAAGATTCCTTGTGTTTTAGTAAAATATGATAACTATGTTGAGATTCCATAAATGAGTTATTACCTCTAAGACTTCCTCTTATACTTATTAAAAGCTGTATAACAATACAACTTCCATTTAAACTTATTTGGGGTTTAACAATTAATAAGTCATAACAACTATAAATATTTGAAATATAGAAAAACATGATATCACATTTTACAATAATGTCTGATATTACTAATATATAAAAATAAAAATATAAAGCAAGAATGGAGTGAAATTGATAATTGTCATCTTTATCATTCATTACATTCTTTCACTATTATTGATCACAAGTAGCTTATTGCTATTCACTACAAAAATAGTCCACGGACTCCCCATGTAGTGCCCCGTTGTTCTTAACGTTATTGGCACGTTATACATTATTCCAGTCTATAGTAAATTGGCCAAAATGTATATCGAGCGAACACACAGGCCGCAGGAAATTCTCAGCACTGAATAATTTTTCCGTCATTAAATCTGGCAACATTAAGGCAACATTCTGCCCAAAGTGACAATTTTCTTAAATGATAATTAAAAAAAAAATTGAAATTGCACGCAGAGAAACATCCAAAACAAGCGGGGGAAACTTGAAAAAACAAAGAAATAAATGCCGAAATACCGTTGTGAATTGTCAGTAACCCATGCAATGTTCATAGAATATATTGGGTCAGATGAGTTGTCAATTTACAGTAGCACAGGGAATCTCAAGTCTACCTTATTATATGCTGTAATCAGCAATGCCCCAGGGTGACAATTTTCTTAAATAAGAAAATTGCACGCAGAGAAACATCCAAAACAAGCAGAGGGGGGAACAATTGAAAAACTGAAAGAAATAAATAGAAGACCGTTGTAAATCGTCAGTACCCCATGCAATGTGTGGAGTAAGATGAGTTGTCAATTGACAGTGAAACAGGGAATGTTAAGCATGCCTCATTATTATGCCTGCTTATATGCTGTAATAAACAGTGCCACAATAAATATATGACAACCATTATATTTCGGAGATACACTGTCCTGCAGAGCTGCAACTTCCATTCTTAAAATAAATATCCATTCAATGAGGAATACACTTACAAAGTTGCACTCCCGCAGTTATAAATACATGATACGCATCGTTTTTTGCTCAGAAGTGAAGACAAATTATCATTCTTCGTGTGTTTGCTGAGAAGTGAAGGTGAAGAGAAATTATCATTGTTGGTGTGTTGCATTGTGAAAAGAAATGGCGAGAGGTGCTGTAATATCCATGAAAGTGTATATGCTGTTGATTGCAATCCTCTTCTTCATGCTGGCAGCGCATGGTAAGATTCATTCCTCTGATTTCAAATTAATGTGAATATTAGGTATTGTATAATATATATTTATTTTAATCGTTGTTTTGTGGTTTGTGATTCTGTTATTTTCAGAGCTTTCTGCTGTGGTAGAGGCTCGGCAGGATACTGCTCATTGCTCTAATCAGACATGCACTAAAAATAGTGACTGTCCAAACCCCAATTTCTCTAATTGTTTTAAGGGTTATTGTTGCACGCCGTATAATAAGCCATAAAGGAATCTTATTTGGAAAAAGTATTTTCCAATGTGAATTATGGCCCTTGTATTTAAATAAAGTAACGGGAGTGACAGATACACTTCCTTACGTTTCCCTTTTTTAAATAAATATTTTATTTTGCATCATTGTTTGGCAACATGGCATGAGATATAAAGATTGTTGACTCAAACTTGAGAAAAATATGCGATCAAATGGCATCTCATTTATATAAACACGTATAGACTTTACTTTCATATTTTATTTTTTCTATTTCTATTTTTTTTGGAAAGTCTTTATCTTTTATTTTCATCCAAAATAAATAATAAGATGTGCTATTTTGAGATATAAATTATATAAAAAATCAAAATCAAACTTAGAATCAAAATATAATAAAATTTAAAATTTTTATTAAGAAATTATGTTATATATCCATCCAACCCATAAATCTGAGTAACTCAACCCCACATAAATTATAGCTTTAAACCTATTTACTTAATTTCTATAATTTAGAAATAAGCAGCAAAATAAATAATATGTTCTAGCTTGTTAAAAAATTGATATAAATAAAAATTGAGAATAATGTGAATCTAAAAATTATCTTTTAATTTAAGTATTGTTTCTATTAAATTGAAATTAAAACTAAGAAAATCTTTTAATTTAAGTATTGTTTCTATTAAATTGAAATTAAAACTAAGAATCTATTAGGTATTATTACTTGGTGAGTTTTAATTTAAGTTTTGCTTTTGTTAGCAATCAAAATTGTTTTTTTTTTTAATTTGTTGTTATAATGCATGGAAAATGCATGATACAAAAAATCTCTCTCTATAATTCTTAATAGTTTAAAATTTGTTGTAAAATAACAAATTCATTGTATTTAATAAGGTCATAGGAACATGATCCATGCATAATTGCATAACAAGATATTTATAGGTAGACAATAACTAATAATTTAATTTTTTTTTAAGGAATAATAAAGGAAAAATTGTATTTTCAATTCTCAAAATTTAAAGATATTTTCAATTCTCAAAATTGCTTTTTAGGATATTAATATTTAAAAACAAATTTTAAAAAATGTAAAAAATATTTAAAAACAAGTAAAAGAATAGTTAGTTTTCTCACCTACAACTTAATAATAACATTAAGCAGTGGTCTAAACGTTCTACTTTTTGGGGTTTTTTTGGCCACTTTTTCCATTTGATTTTGTCTAAAATCCTATGATGAATGGATGGATCTGCAGATTTGAGTCGCTAAGTTTGTATAAATCGAGTGCCCCGTGGGTTTTTTAGCAAGCTGAATCCATTTATTATTCAAAAAGGCAATTTAAACAACAAAAAATAGAAATTTTGTCCAAATTTACATCGTTGGATTCTAACCAATTCCAACTAAAAAACCCAAAAGGTAGAACGTTTAGCCAACACCATAACAATAATTCTCACACTTTTAAAAGCGGGTAAAAATATACAACTGTTTAATAATAATCAAATTCTCATATACTTTTAAAAGCACGTAAAAGTAGTCCATAAAAGTAGTCCCCTAGGTGTAGGACATTTGGTAATGGAGTGTGTTGTTAAGGCACTCAGTGATGTTAAAGTCACTCCTTGTTTTTAAGGCACTCAGTGATGTTAAAGTCACCCATCGGAGACAAAAATCCAACTTGTCATGCAAAGAAAAATAAAACACTTACAAGTATAATTGGATTTCCAAAAAATAATAACAATTATCATATACTTTCAAAATTTTCAAATGTTTTTATGTTTTTATTGGAAAGGTAATAAAAAATCATTATCTTAACTTTTTTTATATTTTATATAAATAAAATAGTATAAAGAATTCATCCTTCTCCAATTAAACAACAATTTATTGATGATGAGAGGGACATCACGACTCCACTATGTGAGGGCTCTAAGGTTCCCACCTTAGCTGCCAAGGCACACTATGGGATTTACCAAGAGTGAGGTGGATCCTAACTCGTACTTCATAGTTTTTTGGTATGATCCACTCATCTCGGTGTTGTACGTGGATTATTTGTTTCTCATAGCTGCAAATGAGCTTATTGCACGGTGAAAAAAAAATTTAGCTACAAAGTTCAAGATGAAGTACATTGGGTTGATGCATTATCTCCTAGGGTTATAGGTCTAGTAGATATTAGGAGAGATATTCCTTGGTGAAGGGAAATACACAGTACATACCTTGATAATATTTAGGATGGAGGACTATAGACCGATGGCTACACGTATGGTTACCAACCTGAAGAAATTTTTGACGTCATATTCAGAGTTGGTGGATCCTAGGATATATAGGAAATTGATAGGTTTCTTGATATATTTAGTCAACTCTAAGCCAGATATATACTTTGTTGTGAACACCTTCAGTCATTTCATGGTGGATTTGAGGTAGGTGCATTGGATAGAAATGAAGCATGTGTTTATGTGCTTGAGAGGTATAGTATGGGTGATCCAGATGGATGTCGGTGACCTCCCACCTATTCTAACTGGCTTATTTTGGCAATTTTTTTGTTTGGTAGTTTTTTTCTAGTTTTCAGGTCTCGAACTTCTAGGGTCGTTTTGAGGCCCTAAACAGTGTTTTTAGGGCTCTCCACAGTCACATTGTAAGCTTTACTTATATTTTTGTGGCAACATGTGTATTCCTCGGATAGACATTTCCAACGGGATATCATTTTCCTAAAATGGAGATAGTATGCAAAATTTATGACCCCGGGAAGTTGATGTACTAACTTACCCCAACAAGGCCCACATGACTTTTGGCGCTTCATCTCCTAGGGATAGGTTTTTGGATGTATAAGGTTTTGGAATTCATGTTTATTGTAAAAAGGCTTGGAAAGCCTCATTGTAACCATCATCTTGTGAATGAGCGCACTTGTCACATCTCTTCTCAAAGATAAGTTGCCACCATTCTAGCAAGCTTGTTTCAATCTGAATTTTACAATTTCAGCATATTCCCTTATTGAATAGAAGCCAGTTTTGTTGTATCTTTGTTAATGTTCCTTGTGTTTTTGTGTTAAGAATAATAATAATCTTTATTCATTTTGTTCTTCTCATAAAATATGGATTAGTGGTATCAGAGCGGTCTGCTCATTGTCGTTCCTAATGCATGTCCCCAACGAGGTCAAGGTACAAAGCATTGGGTCTCGAGCTTTTTTCGCTTAAGAAAAAAATATCCCGCACGTCCAAGAGACCTCTCACGGCGGAAGAAAATAAAGATGATGGTACAATATATCCTTTCAAAATGTTGCTCAAGGAATCCTTCACGCAACAGAGGAAGGAGATGATGGATAGTTTTGTGCAAATCCTTCGACGGCTACCAACAAGTGATGCATCTTCCTGAAGCAGAGGCGTTGCCCCCTTCAAGGTACAAATCAACTTTTATATTCCTATATTTGAAAGTCATATAGACGCAGATGTTGTAGACAAATGGTTGAATCTGCTAGAAGGGTGTTTTTTTGTCCATAACTTTTTGAATAGAGAAAAGATTACTTTTGTGCTCCTTAAAGTCGTTACTTATGTCAAAGATTGGTGGGAAACTTTCTGTGAGCAAAAGGAAATAGAGGAACCTTAATTATTTACAGTCACAGTCACCTGGGAGTCCTTCAGGGATGTTATTAAGGAACATTAATACCCTGTCAAAAGTTATGACGACCTGTATACAAAATGGACCACACAGTGGCAGGAAAGAGACCAAGCAGTGCCAGAGTTCAAAAATATCTTCCATACCTTACACACCAAGTTGGGTATCAAATATTATGAGTGACATCTAGTGCTCAAGTATCGCGGTGGTCTGCATAGATACATCCAAGATGAAATGGAGTTTCTAGACATCTCATCCTTGGGCACATCCTATCGATATGTCATCAAAATCGAGTAGAAGCTTAAACAAAAGACGTGAAAATTTGGGCTTGGGAACCCATCAAACCAAAAGCAAGGAAAGGGCAGCCCCAACCCACAAAACAAAGGATAGAGAAAATATGGGTAGCCTTAGGACAACCAGTCTAAGCTGCAAGCAAAGAAGGATACCGGAAAGACGAAGGAAGATACTGGGAAGTGGTGTGACTTCCATAAAATCCCTTGGCGTAACATTGTTGATTGCCACTCAAAGTAGTCACTAGTGGCTGAGGTGAAATCCTCTAAATCAGATGTGGGTTCTGACTCTGAATCAGAAACAGAATGGGGGATACAAATCATTGACGTGGAACCCAATGCCACCNACATCCAAGATGAAATGGAGTTTCTAGACATCTCATCCTTGGGCACATCCTATCGATATGTCATCAAAATCGAGTAGAAGCTTAAACAAAAGACATGAAAATTTGGGCTTGGGAACCAATCAAACCAAAAGCAAGGAAAGGGCAGCCCCAACCCACAGAACAAAGGATAGAGAAAATATGGGCAGCCTTAGAACAAGCAGTCTAAGCTGCAAGCAAAGAAGGATACCGAAAAGACGAAGGAAGATACTGGGAAATGGTGTGACTTCCATAAAATCCCTTGGAGTAACATTGTTGATTGCCACTCAAAGTAGTCACTAGTGGTTGAGGTGAAATCCTCTAAATCAGATGTGGGTTCCGACTCTGAATCAGAACCAGAAAGGGGGATACAGATCATTGACGTGGAAACCAATGCCACTGTTGCTACCACCAAGATCCAATCCAGTGAACCAGACGAGCCAGAAGAAGGTGAGTGCCTCTTTCATTCACAGATGTGGGTGAAAGGAACCCCACTGCACTTCATCATTGATAGCGGTAGCCAGAAGAACCTCATCTCAGTAGAGATCGTCAAGCAGCTAGCCCTGCCGACAACACCGCAACCCTACACCATTGGATGGCTCTGCTAAGGAAGCAATCTTTGTGTCATCCAACACTGTCACCTGTCATACGACATCAAGCCCTTCAAAGATGAGGTATTTTGTGATGTTTCTCCTCTTGAAGTTTGTGATGTTCTTTTGGGCCAACCTTATTTATGGAAATGTCATGATGTATATGAGTCTAGGCCTCACAATGTTATTATTACTTTGAACAACAAATTGTACAGGCTACCCGAGGCAGTCCCACCTAGTGTTATTTCCTTGATCTCTACCAAGCAATGCAGTAAGGTCATCTCTCAGACCGGGAAGTTTCTCTTCTTCGTGATTCTCTCTCAGAGCGAGTGAAATATTGCAGCCACATCTAAGGCCTCCATGACCGACCTCTCCACACAGCAGAAGAAAGTGGAAGAATACAGAGATATCTTCTCCTCACCTACCAAGGTAACTATGCACTTTTAGGTCAAGCATCCCATCGATCTGACCCCCAGTTCACCGCTACCCAATGGGCCAATATATCTTCTCTCTTTATTAGAGAATGAGGAGATCAAGCGACAAATCTAAGAATTGATCCACAAGGGGTACATATGTCCCATCTCATCACCTTGTGGGAGCTCAATCGTGTTGGTGTAGAAGAAATATAGGACCTAGTGACACTGCATTGATTATCAAGCCCTAAATAAAATCATAGTCAGGAATCGATACCCGATTCCCCGAATTGACGATCTCCTTGATCAACTCAAGGGGGGCAAATACTTCAGTAAGATTGATTTGAAGTCTGGCTACCACTAGGTCCCAGTAGGATAGACAGATGTATGGAAGATCACCTTCAAGTAAAAAGAAGGTCTTTTTGAATGGTTGGTCATGCCCTTTGGTTTGAAAACTTCTCCAAAAACTTTCATGAGGATGATGGATGATATCCTATGACCTTTCACCAATTCTTTTGTAGTGGTGTATTTGGATGATATCCTCATCTACAACAAGACTTGGGTGGAACACTTGTACCACATTCAGCAGGTTCTTCACACCCCGTGATAGCACAAGCTATATGCCAACTTGGAAAAATCCTCCTTCGGTATGGACAGGGTTTATTACCTAGGCTACATCATTGGTCAGCATGGTGTGCATGTGGATCCAGCCAAGATCAATGTCATCTGTGATTGGTCAGCCCCAACCACACTCACTGAGCTTCAGAGCTTCTTAGGCCTTGCCAATTTCTATCACAGGTTCATGTAGGGATTCTCCCATATTGCATGGGCCCTTAGCCAAGTAACCAGGGGTGGACATAAGGAAACATTTGTGTGGAGCATGTCCCGACAGTAAGCATTCGATGATTTGAAGCAGTGCTTGTGGTCAACCCCAGTACTTTCATTACCGGACCTGGAGAATCCCCTTGAGATCAAGATAGATGCTTCAGAATATGTTGTGGGCGCACTCCTCACTTAGTACATCCACCATGTGGCCTATCATAGTGAGACACTATCAGATGTCATCTGTAATTACCTTACTTACAATAAATAAATGTACTCCATTGTGAAATCATGTCGCCAGTGGAGGCATTACATTCTTGGGAAGGATACATTCATCCACACTGATCATAAGCCATTGCAGTTCATGCAGACACAAGGAAAATTGCAGAATGACCACCATCAGAAGTGGTCCACATACTTGCAACAATTCCACCTCAAAATCAAGTATAAAATAGGAAGTACCAACCGAGTCATTGATTTCCTCAGACGACCTCCAGTCGTGGAAATCACCATGGTGCTAGACTCTTACGACCACGATACCTCTGGATGGCACCACCTCTATGAGACAAAACCTGACTTTGCCACCACCTACCAAATGTTGGGCGCCAACTCAGTTGTCACTAATTTCCATCTTCAGGACGGGTTGTTGTGCCATCTGGGCCATCTCTACGTTCCATCAAGCGAGCGAGTGAAGCTAATTTGGGGAGCCCACTATAGTCGGGTGGCAAGACACTTCATCATCGAAATGCTGCAGTGTTGTAGCAACATTTCTACTGGCTGAAATTTTGACAAGATGTCAACAAGTATATCAGTTCTTGCATTGCCTGCTCCATTGTCAAACTGACCACTAAGAAACAGAGCATGTAAATCCATATCAATGAACTACATGCCTGACCTTCCGTCCACTAAAAGGGGAAATGATTTTGTTTTTGTGTTTGTTGATCACTTTTAGAAGATGGAGATTCAAGCCGCCTACAAGAAGAGCATCACAGTGGAGGCCACTGCCAAGCTCTTCTTTGAAAAAGTATGGGTACATTTTGGAATACCATAAACCATTGTATCAGATCAGGACAGTCAATTCCTCAGCACATTCTGGTTGAGCCTCTGGTCACTATTGGACACCAAGCTCACCAAATCCACTTCCTTCCACCCCCAGACAAATGGCCAAACCGAGATCGTCAATTAGATGATCATGCATATCTTGCACATGTACAATTCCAAGCACCCCCGCACAATGTATGAGAGTCTTCCCTATGTTCATCATAGCTGCAATTGAGCCCTACATAGCGCAACAGACCACAACCCCTTTGAGGTGGGATTGGGATTCCAACCATTGGGTCCCATGGATGTCGCACTACCCTTTGTGGCCACCCCGTCCAACTCGTCACCTGCTCCAACTGAAGTTGAATAAGTGATCTGAGATCTTTTCATCATGTGACTTATTAAAGAATTGTATAAAATGAGCATAAACTAAAGTACAACATAAAGAAGGAAAAACTCAAAAGGAAAGAGACATAAGCATGCAATTTTAACACAAAGAACTTGATAACGGAGTTTGTCCCTGGTGGACTACGTCTCCGGGTCCTGCTCTCAAATGGGTAGGTCTTTTTATTAACTCCACAAAAGAATTGGGCAAAATACATAAGTATACCTCATTTTGGAGTTAAGCTATAGAAGCTTTGCTCAGATCAGAAAACTAATATCACCACTATGTTTGTGGCATTGAATTACCTAAAAATGATTTTCTCCACACCTCGATCCGAGTCTAACACTTTCAGGCCCAAGAGACACCCATGCCTCGGTTTTCGTGCCTTGCTTCTGTAATAAATGACTGGAAAAATCTTGAACTATGTGCCCTGTTTCGAAATCCATACTAAAATTCATACGGGTGTGCTCTTAGTTCTCCTTTGTCCCCGTACAGTGGAGAACACCCCTTTTTATATAAAAAGTTGGCGATTATGCAATAAAGAGGGTGCTTGGCGCGCTGGTAGGTGGGGCTATATTTATATATTTGGTTAGCGGAGGTACCAAGATCGAATCCCGTGGAATCCCCTTTTTAATACATAGTTGCAACCAAATTTGGCGTGCTCTTGCTAAATATGGTGGTGGTTTAAACTGGAGGAATATGCCCCTAAAATGGCAAGTAGTTAAATTCTACCATTGGCAATGGACATATATATGGTCGCATGGTTTAGCATATAAACAAGGGCTAGGTCGAGGGCATGGCCCTTTTCTTCCCCCATACGAAACATTAGTAAAGTTAAATAAAAAAAATTCCATGTTATAAACAAGGTCTATGTAGTGGAAGGTTGGCTAGCGCGGAGTTGTAAGGCCTTTGGGCTAAGGAGGTTAGGAGTTCGACTCTTGGCGAGTCATATAATTTTACCACTTGCCAACTGTAGTGGAGGAGTGCCACATGGCAGCCCACGACTGGGCCACTTGGCACCATAACATTTTCCCACGAAAATGACACTTGTCACAACCTAATTTGCCCATGTGTCTGCCATCAAACCTGTACGACCTTGCCATGTCATCCCATGCCAATTCATCACTCTACCATGTCAATTGTACAGACGTGCCATGTGTCTCCCTTGCAGTGGTGACACGTGTCACCTTGACCTTTTGACTTTTTGACCAAGTTTGACCTAAACTTTGACCGCTTATATCTTTTGATTCGTAACTCCGTTTGACAAGTCGTTTAAGTCATTAGAAATATTTCGACACGTTATTCGAGACCATGCCATTTTAAGTAAGTTTTGGGAACTCTAAATTATTTCCCTTTCTCTGTCTACTGAAGCCATTATGAGTGTCCTGAGTTGCCTCTATGAGTTTTGAGTTGTTCTTAGCCTCCTCTAGATCCTTTTTGGATCATGCCTTCTCACTTATATCTTTTTGGACCAGCAAAATCTTTCATCAATAAACTGGTAAGTGAGGGAAAATTCTCCTCACATTGTCCTTCTCAATCCACTTTGCCTTGCTTGGATGTGTTCCCTTTAAACCTACTCGAAGATAATCAAAATCACCCCTGCGTGAATTCCTCATCCTTCTGTACAGGATTATATATTATTATAACTCATCCAAGTACTTGAGTGCAAACTCATCAACTGGAGGTATTGAAACTTCTTCATTGTGATCCATGATCATGGGAGGCTTAAAAATTTTCAAGTTCTCTACGTTCACAATGGAGTAAATCTACATATACGGTGGAATATCTAAATGAAAATCATTAGTGCCTCTTTTCTCCAAGATAGTGAAGGGTCCATGTCGGATAGGCTTGAGTTTATTTCTTTCACCCTTCAATCGTTCCTTGTTGATATGAAGCCATACCCAGTCTCCAACCTGGAACTAATGATCAACCTTGTGCTTGTCATGTCGAGATTTAAACTATGCTTGACTCTTGTCCAATTGTTCCCTAACTTCCTGGTGTATGTGTTGGATCCTCTGAATGAAATTGCAAGCTCTATCTTCTGTTTGTTCTTCATTCACATCGGCATCTCTCCCATACATAAAGTCCAAAGGAGCCTTTGGTAGGTACCCAAAACATGTCTCAAAAGGTGAACTCTGAGTGAATGAATGTAAAGCTTGATTATAAGCATGTTGTAGATAGGGTATTTGTTCATCCCATAATTTAGGATGCTTGTTGCAGTATCCTCGAAGCAAAAGTACCATTGTTTTGTTTACCACCTATGTATGTCCATCAATTTGTGGATGAAAAGCAGTGCTCCTTTTTAAGTTGGTTTCCATCATTCTCCACAAGCTAATCCAAAAGTCCCCAAGGAATCAATTATCTTGATCCGAGACAATGGACGTGGGTAACCCAAAGTGAACCCAAACATACTGAAAAAAGAGATTAGCAGTCTTCTCAATAGTGATCTTCTTTTTACATGGCATCAAGATACACATCTTGTTGAACCTATCCACTACAAAATACAAATAATCATGACCCCCTTTGGTCATTGGTAAACCCCCTACAAAATCCACGGAAATTCTTTCCCATGGATGGGATGGAATAGGAAGTGGTGAGTATAGCCCCAATTTTCTATTAGTGGGCTTACTAGTAGAACACATCACACACCCCTTTACATATTTAGTTACAATTTCTTTCATTTGAGGCCAATAAAAAAACATTTTCAAATGAGCCATAGTTTTTCCTACCCCAAAATGCCCATACACAAGAGAAGTGTGAGCTTATCGTATTACATGGACTCATTCACTTGTAGGAATACATAGCTTTCCAAGATGATAGAGTAATTTTCCATGCAGACAATAGTTCCCTACCTATGCACCATGGGTTAGCTTCTCGTTTGCTTCTTTAAAATCTTCATCGATGGCATATTGTTCTACATAGCTATCATGAGATAAAGAAGTATTCTTCAAAATAATAGAAGAGACAATAGGAGGTCTAGAAAGCATATCAGCTACCTTATTACTTGTACCCTTCCTTTACTTGATTACCATATGAAATTGTTGTAGAAAACCCATCCATCTGTAGTGTCGATATTGTTGCAGTTTGGTCTGTGCTTGAAGATACTGTAAGGGTTGGTGATCTGCATGTATGATGGTTTCCTTCCCTAACAAGTATTGCTTCCATTTCTTTATGCTTTGAACTAATGCATACAACTCTTTATCATATGTAGGATAGTTAACAACAACTTGGTTAAAAGTCTCAGAGTGGTAACATATAGGCTTATGATATTGCATCAATATTGCACCCATGGCATATCCATTGGCATCTATCTTGATCTTGAATGGCTATTGAAGATTCGGCAGTGCTAATACTGGTGTGGTACTGATCTTCTCCTTCAAAGTGTCGAAATATTTTTGTTGCTTTCCTTCCCACTGAAAATTTTTCTTCACACTAGTTAAGGCATGCAAAGGAGCTTCTATAAAGGAGAAGTTGGGAATGAATCTCCTCCAATATCGGACTACACCCAAGAAGCTCTGGATCTTGGTCACACTTTTTGGCTCAGACCAATTTACAATTACATCAACTTTGGAAGGATCAATCTTCAATTGTCCTCCTCCCACGATATGCCCTAAGTATACAAGTGTAGTCTTGCCAAATTCACATTTAGACATTTTCACATACAACTTTTCCCTTTGCAAAGTATCCAATACCTGATTTACATGTCTTACATGTTCATCCCAAGTCCCGCTAAAAACAAGAATTTCGTCTAAATATACAATCACAAAGTCATCTAGGCAAGGCCTGAATACATCATTCATCACACACATGAAAGTTGTTGAAGC
>JASDQU010736226.1:164573-179945 GCA_032191745.1 Picea mariana
ATAATTCATTTAAAAATGAATGTATTACTTAGATATTGATATAAGTATCAATTCTCATGTCTAAAAAAAACGAATTATATAGTAAAATTCAGTAGGAACCATTTCTACTAAAAAAAAATTGCATTTACAAATTTAAAATAAAAAATTTCAAACCACCGATACAAAATGTTAATTCCAAGTAATTCATTACACAGTATTAATTCATTTAACCTATAATTATTAACCAACACTATCTTCTATCTTCTTATTATGTTTGTATTACCTAAATATTATTTGTAATACCTAATTTTGTAGTCGAAATTGTTCCTACCAATAGTCTTTGTTGTGCAAAACAAGTTAGCTAATTCATTGGACCTATCTGTATAATTATTAGCCAACACTATGCGTATAATTATTAGCCAACTTTTTGCACAACAAAGACTATTCGTAGGAACAATTTCGACTACCAAATTAAATATGAAAATATGCGTGGATTCTTGATATAAACACAGTAAGAAGAATTCAATAAAATTATTTGAATACAACACAAACATTAAATTCAATGTGATTTGTTACCGAATCTAATAATTATACAGATAGTGTTGGGTAATAATTATACAGGTAGGTTAAATGAATTGGCCAACTTGTTTTGGACAACAAAAATTAAAAATATATTGGTAGAAGCAATTTCGATTACCAAATTATAAATATGAAAATATGAGGGGAATCTTGATATAAACATAATAAAAAGAATTCAATAAAATTATTTAAATACAACTTAAATATTAAATTCAATGTGATTTGTTACCAAATCTACTAATTTGGAAATGAATGATTATTCTGTGGGTTTACAGATTTAGAGAATGAGTTGATTCAAAAACTTGAAATGAGTTTATTGGATTTGTCATTTTTTAATATATTCTTAAATTAATTTCATTATGTAATAATGAATATTTAATTGCATATTTTAATTAATTAAAGGTATTTATTCTATAAAATTTCTAAAAAGAATTTAAATTGATCACTTGAAATGTGTGTAATATGAGTATTTGAAAATAAACTAAAACAAGAGTTTTTCAATAGATAACATTTTTTTTATACAAAATAGGGTCTTAAGAATTAAAGTAGAACTTTTTCTACTTTGAATGGTGAGTTTGAATTCCTCTTGCATTTACTTTGTCAACTTTTAGATAGTTTATTGATTGACCATCCTACCAAATCCAATAGGTACTTTCTTTTCTAAGAACTTCCCAGCTATAATGGGATTGTATGAAAGGTATCAATCTAGCAAAATGAAAGAAGAGTGAAATTTTAAGCTTTAGAGTAAATCCCTAGCAAATTCTCCAATCTACCAAATTCTTCAAAATTTACCAATATAAAATTCTTCAAAATTTACCAATATAAATTTAAGTATTATGACAACCATGGATCATTAGAGTGCAAAAGTATATGAACCCTCCCTCAAACCCTCATTTAATAAGCTTTGTGGCTGAAGCCACTTGTTCATCTCATGGTAAAAGGATTTTTTTGTTTTACTAATTACTTATTATTCACATACAAGTATAGGAGCAATTATTTCTTTAAAAAAATAAAATAGTGATTAATCTTCACCCCAATATATCATTCATTCTTTTGGTTCCTCTTCCATATATTTACACTATTTGTATCTAAAGGTGACAATATGTTTGTATGTTGTTATTAGTCACATTATAATAGTTATATTTATTGTTATTTTTTCATAAGAGTCATTCACTTAGTATATTTATGGCCAAGTCCTCTATAATATTCAATTATTCCATTTTTACTTATAGATAGCTTATTAATAGTTTTTATGAAGGTGATTCATGACAAGTAAGTTTTTCACCTATTTTTCATACTTTTTAAAGGAAAATATTAATTTTGTTTGTCATCATATCTTGTCATGGTGAGAATCATAGAATGTTATTTATATGGAAAAATACCAAGAGAAAGATGTGATGTCTATTTCTTCTTCCTTGTACCTGAATTGCCTAAAATTTACTTGAGTTGAGCCATCAACATTATGGAAGATAATTAAAGAAAACATTTAAATAAAATATTCCTCAATACCTTACCAAAGTATTCCTTTAAATTCCACCATCATGAAAGGTGTTGATGTGTTTTCACCCATAAAATAGAGACCAAATTTTTTTTTGGTCAAACTTGAAAATTTATAAAGAATCTTCAACCGATGATTTTGAATACCCAACAAGTTTTCAATCAGCATTAGTTCTTCATAATAAAAAACTAACAAAGATGGTTCATCTTTGAAACGAAAAAGAAAGAAAACAAAAGATATTAAAGGTAGGAAATTTATTATGTCTATCTTCTCACCAAATAGCCCAATGTATTAGCTATGTTTAACACTTTAGGGAATCCAAAGTAGAGCTCATATGCCCAATATATGTCAATTTTATCCCACATATTATCACTCCATACTTAGCCATTTTTTCCATTTTCATAATTCTCCACTCTCCACACTTTATAATTAACCATTTTTCCTTGTTTCCACTCTACTCTCATTTCTCACTACTCTCCATATTTGAACATTTTTCCAATCCTCCATACAATTTCCATACTTAACCATTTCTATAATTATCCCATTTCTATACTTGACAAAAAGCTAAGTAAATGCTGGAAACAAAGGCTTTTTAGAATTACCAAAGAAACAAATAATAATTTGAGTTGAGTATACAGATACAGAAACAGGTGCCCCAGTGAAAGGTGGCTTGGCCTGTTAGTGTGCAAGTTGCGAAAGAGAACTGGTGGATGGTGGGGTCCCCATGGGTGGGTTTTTGTATGAGGTGAATGAACGGAGGACAATATGCATATGGGAAAACTGATGGTGGATGAGATGGAGGGATAATGATATTACGGGGGTTCAGTCAAATAGAACCAAGATCATATGACCTGGGAGTTCATTGAAAAAGCTAGCAATATGATGAGAAGAAGTATGGGGTTCATTCTCGGAAGTGCAAAATACTATCGAGACTCCCATCCCTAGGGGGTTAAATCAGCACGAGTTTCAAGTGGCGAAAGGGAACTATAAATGGGACAACTCATGTTGGGGAGAGTGCTACCGGGTGTTAGTACCAAAATGCAGCATAGGTGACGGTACTGTAGAGTCAGATGTAAGGATCCTAAAGGTAAACGTCAGAGGGTGTGACTGAGAGATGCAATTTATTTACAGGGGAAATAATTACATACCAGTGTTGAAAATATACATGAAGGGGTTGTGTCGCTTTGATGAACAAGTACCTACACACATGAAAACCAAACCCCTGACGTGAACAATATCTGATGATAAAGAACATATGACAACTATTTAATAAAATGTGAACATGAGCATGCGTACCTGAACGTGACGTGAGAAAAATGCTGCTTCAAGGCCAATTTTAGATGAGAGCCTAGGGAATGTGAATGTGTAGATGGCGGGACCAGGATCCCATGGCTGAGAACAGATCAGAAAATGGAGGCTCTGGGCTCCTTTAACTGAGTGTGGAAGTTTGGAAAAAGGGACTATATATGGTTGGTGGGCCCACAATTCCAACTCATATGTACCCGTCACCATAGTTGAATTAATGAGCATTTGTTGAGGATATTTGGAGATTACGGGAGCGTGAGTCGATCGATCCAGGAGTAGCAAGAGATAGGTCAGGGAGTCAGCTCACCGAGGACCAGTGTGACAGCCGCCTGTAGAGTCAAGGGAAGGATAGAGGTAGAGACGAGATGATGTTGGTGCTATACCATCTCATGAGCCGCAAGCAGAGGTCGGAGCGATGGTAGAGTACCTATGTCGTCGGTTCGAGCGGGTGTTGTAGGGCGTACGTGAGGCTATGTGGTCCCATATCTAAGACGAGGAGATCCTTGAGAAATTTGTGGGTGTACCAACGGAGTGGCAGAGTCTGGGACAAAGCGACGTAGAAATTTCACTTTGCCTTGTAGGCTTTGCAGTTGGCATAAATTCCTAGGTTGTGGAATCTCTGTGATAGCTTGGACCTTGAGGGGGTCCATCGTGATGCCATCTTGGAAGAAAATGAACCCAAGGAGGCGTCTGCCCGTGACTTAAAATACATACTTAAGGGGGTTCAAGCGGATATTGAACTGGCGACATCGTTGGAAAACGATGTGTAAGTCGTCTAAATGTTGAGTTCTCTTTTTGGATCGAGCAGTGAGGTCGTCAAAATAAGCAAGGATGATGTGAGAAATATCATGAAAAAAATAATTCATGGCTCGTTGGAACGTATCACCTATGTTCTTGAGTCCAAAAGGCATGACACGATAAGCAAAGGTACCTCTTGAGAAATAAACACACCCTAAAAATCCTATGCCAAATCCTACTTTTTGGGTACCACTTGATCTTTTGCACTGTCTTATTTGTCTTCGTTGTGAAAAATGTTGCCTTTGATTATCATTTTGATTCTCATTAAGTCCTTAAAATTTTGTTTGAACATGTGAAAATCACCGTAACTTAAAAGACTAACATTTAATTAACGAATCGACGGCCGAAACATTTCCACGATGCGCTAAAATTTAGCATCAAAAAGAATTAAATATGAGAGAAAATCACTCAAGAGAACCGAGGTCGCCGAGCACCGATCTTCGTCAGCGTCGGCTAACGAAAGTTGTTCTTTCACGACAAACATCATGCAAGGATATCACTGAAAACCGATTCCTTTCGGCGTCGAAAAAGGACGAAAAGAGTAAGCGTTGAGTGAAGAAAGAAATGATATCGTCGATCACCGACTTCCGAAATATTTTTGGTATCGGAGGTTTTCGAGGACGATAAATCACAAGGAAACTACGCAATAGGTTTATTTTCGAAGGTCGATCCCCGATACCTTTTCGGCATCAGCAGTCCCAAGTTTATCTTAGAGTGCTCAACTTGAACAAAGTCCCAAGTCTGACCATTACCCGTGAGCTAAGTTCCCAGTCTTTAGTACCATGTATCCCGAGTCATTAGTGCCACGTCAGTGTCTACGATGAAATCGATCGGTGTCGACGGTTTTTCGTGGAAGGATATCAATGAAAGTACAAAGAAACTCTAAGAAATACTAAGTATAAAATTGAGTCTAACAACTTACAAGAAAAATTGGACAAATAACACAGTAGATACACACGCAAGGAGAAGAAACGGTGCATTCAACGACTACAACCACAATTCTTTTGTCAAAGTTTCAAGACTTTATATATTAGATTTCCATCGAGCTCAGGTTACATACAGTAGACATTGTCTACTCCTTTGGCCAACCAACCCGGTTACATTAAGAACATGAATATTTTCACAAAAAAGGGAAACTAGCAAAATTTTGTGTTACGTCTGAGAATACAAAACAGAGTTCGACAATCATGCCTCTTCTATGAGCGGACTTTCTCCCTGGTTGCTTCGCGCTCCCTGAGGTGTTTTCACATTTTGTTCTTCTGACACCCTTTGCACTTCACGCAGCTACATGATCATATCTTGTGCTTCATGAAGCTTCCTCTTCAGCCAGGTTACGTTCCCTTCATGACCTTGTTGTGTTGACACCTCAAGGGTCTTTGCCACCAACTATCACCGTTATTCTCTATTTTCCTGGTAGAATTGAGCAATGGCAAGTTGTGCCTACTCCAACTGCTGATTAGGATATTGAATGTTATAACTCGAGGCATTTTTCCTCCTCGTTCTGCTCCCGCTTCCCCGACTTGCGGTTTTGATAGACTCTAGCGGAATAGCGCGCATTAGTAACTCCTCGGAGACTAATCTTGTGCTCGACCCAATTAGGATTTGGTCTTCCCCAACTTCCTTATTCTTCCTGGGCCTTCCTCTCCTCCATGGTATATGTTTTTGAGGAAGCATGGCTTCCGACCTATGTCCTTTCGGTGTAACTTCTTCCATTTCAGCCTTTGCACGGGGCAATACCATCGTTTTCGCGCGAAGGTAGGAATATTCATTTGAAGCCTCAAGAAAACTCGTTGTAAATAAGAATGAGTCCTAGGCATTTTGGGGCTCAATCTTGGCGCTTTAGCTGCCTCGCATGCCTCGTCTTGTGTTTTGAGGAGCTCCCATAGTGCGACAGCGTATCTTCTCTACATGTGGGTGACTGGACAAGGGCCCAAAGCGAAGAATTTGATCAGAATGGACTCACGAGACGAATTACCAACAATGCATAAGCTCGGATGGTAATTAGAACACATGAAGAACATATAGAATTTATAACAGAGAGAGCAGTGAGTCGAAACGTGCCAGGGAACACTGAATTCCTGGCGACGGGATGTTTTAAAGAATTTATGTGTTGCATTTGCGCGACGGGTATGATCCAGGGCTTGTGAGATGCAACCGATAGGAGTTGCAGAGGGTGTGTGGTACAATCACCTCGATTTGTTTTTAATTCCCCAGTATCCATGATGAGCTAATGATGGTTGATGCACTTGCTGATGTGCATTATGTTTGAGCAACTTGCCTCGACCTAGGGTGCTAAATGACTTCCCTTATGACAAGATCCGACCCTTTTGGAACATACTCATAATTTCAACACATGTTTGGATCTGACATCCTTTCTCGACCCCAAAGGCCAACTAGCCACTGGCGTGACTTCAACTCTCATGTTTTTCATACCTGATATTTCATGCTGCGATGCACGGATGTAACCCACCCTAACTAGAAAAAAAATGATGGCACTAACAGAAACAGTGTAGGAAATTCGAAGGGTTGTGGAGATCATGTAAGTATAAAACAACCAGGTTTAACAAGATTTATAGGTATGCACCATTCTGGATTCTTCATGCTTACGTTTTATACACATATTTTTCCAAGTGTTGTTTTATACACAATCTCTAAATGATTTTAATTCCGGTTACAGGAAAGACGCCTCCGACTATTGAGCAAAATTGGCTCAGTAACCTCGCCGAGAAATCCAAAAGAAATTGGGTCAGAAAAATCAGCAGGGTGATGAAAAACATTGGACTCCTTGAAGTTGGCATGCCCGACGACTTCTTCGACTCACACGACATTGTCGAATCGCACACCAAGCAAGATTCTTCGTGGACCGAAAGACTAGCAAAGGTAACCGACACAGTGCCAAGGCGAGTGCTACAATTTATGGAACACTTGATCAGATCTTGGGCTATGCTACAGCAGTTCAGTACCAGTCTACTGAAGTATTGGGCACATATAGTGGAAATTAGAGAAATTTACGCAGCCCCGATGGAACAACACAGGTTCCCATATGCTAACACTTGCAAGGAGATGTTCATTAGTTGGTCGGAGTATGAGAAGACTCACCCTTTCAAAGTGATATATTAAGATGACTATTAGAAAATTGTTAGGATAGAACGCCACGTGGTGAGTTTTGTTTTTCCTAACTGCACTTTAGCCGTTATTTTTAGTTAATTTTATGTTATAAATAAGAACATCGACTGATTAGTCAAGGGTCGATGGTTTTTGCAAGAAACTCTCCTTTTCTGGTTTGTTAAGAATTATTTTGGATCTACCCGTAATTGAGAAGTCCTTTTGGACCAGAGACAAGTTATATTTTCATAAAATGCATGTGTGATTGGGAATAAAGAAGAACTATTTCCTATCTTATCTCATGAATACATGTTGTAACAAGAAAGAGCTATTGAATATATTGTTAAGTTATTTGATGCAATGTTTTTTCAGTTCTTTTCTCTAATGATGAAGATGAATCATTATGTTTTTGTGTGATAGATGATCAAAGTAGGTGAATTATTTTACTTTCCATTATTTATCGCATGTGTGTTTTCTTTCTAATAATTAAATATCTTAGATAGTAATTGGATGCTCACATGGTTAACGTATTAGTACTAGGCATGTGGTATAGAATCATTGTCTGCATGCTTGAGTAGCAGGTTATCCCAAGATCAGCCTCTTCTCCAGTAGTTAAAACCTTTTTCCGTTTTGTTGTCAAGTTGGTTTATGCCGGCTTCAATATTATATCGGTCCCACCCAAGAGGAAATACAAAAAAGAGAAATTCCAAACTCAAGGAGATGTCATCACAAGAAAACATAAATCCCAACGGTTAATTGGTCAGATCGCAAGATCTGGAGAACCATTCCACTACTAAATGATGCAGAGTCTAATTGGGCCTCAATGGCAGGTTTGGTTCCTGTTGTTGAGTTTAAGGGATTTAGGACCCATCAACAAAATTAGCGCTAGAAGGAGGGCCTGAGAATGAATGGTTGAATACATATTTCATGTAATATCTCAAACAACCTATAGATTCAGAACAACCCACATGTATGGCTAATCGTTCCCAAGACATCCCAGACACACTGAGTACTCCCGAAATGAGTGACTCACCCCATCACGAGGGAGAAAAAATATTCCATGATATACCTTATGCTCTTCCTCACGAGGAATTAAATCAATTCAGAAGAATCACAAGAGCATACACTCGATAGATTGGTGCGTTGTCTTTAGCTTTGATACTTCATCGAAGAAAAAAAACAAGAATACAAGTGGTTGACACACCCAAACAGGTTTTCAAGCACACAGTAAAATACCTAATAGATTTCACAATCACTAAAATCAAACATCCTCTCAATCTGATCCCTGAAACGCCAGTCAGTGATGTCTCTGAACCAGACGATTTTTCGGAAGAGGATTTTAACTATGAATCCAAAGATATGGAAGAAAACAATGACCATGAGGAAGAGGGAGGAAACCCACCACAGAAAAACCAACCTTGGTTGTCCAAAGACGCTTTGGCCTTCCCAGAACGAGTACATAATTTCCCCGACACCCAGAAAAGTTACTTCCTAATTTTGACCCCGAGACCTTGGGATTGCCTGAAGATCATATCAACAAATTCATATTAGCGATCAGACTTATGAATGTCTGGCATGAATATGTAGTATTCCGACTACTCTCCTATATGTTTGAGAATTCATCTTCCACGTGGTATTTTAATCTGCCTGTAGGATCTATAACTAGCTGGACGAAATTCTAGAAGGATTTTTTAGATAAATTTGCAGAAAAAACTACTACAGGAGACTTGATGGCTGAGTTGTTTGTTGCCACCATGAGTTCAAAATAAAGGGTTAAATATTTCAATCAAAGATTCACAACTATCTTGAACAAATTCCATCCCGAAGCTAAACCTACCCAGGAGTTGCAAATCGAGGTATACACTAATGCCCTCTCAACTTCTATTTCCATGTTTTTGAAGAGGGTTGTCAAACGAACCTTGGCTGAGAATTTTGAAGAGGAAAAAATGATTGAATTCCAAATGAAAGAATTCAAAGAGATTCAGGTCTCCCTAGTCAAGAAAGAAGCTCAACCCCCTCCCTGGAGAGGGCTACTGCTCACCAGACCCCTGGGGAAACAAGCAAAACAAGCTCCTGAAAAGGGTGACAAATACATAGAGGACCTACAACACATGGTTAAGAAGTTATCAAACAAAATCATAGACATGAAAAGAAGTGTCGGGGAGGGAAACCAAGGCCAAAGGCCCTATAAACCTTTCTTTAAAAGAAACCCTTCGTTCAAATCAATTGTATTCCCCCAAGCTAACCTAAATATCGATTTAGGAAATGTAGCATCTGATTATTTCTGTACTTATAACCAAGAAAATAACTCTTAAAGGGACTGCCCTTGTTGACACAAGGCCGAAGAGGAAAGAAGAACAATTGTGGGAAAGAAAGTGGGCAAAAAACTGAAGTAACAACTGGCAGAAGAACAACACGCGTGTATGCAATAAAGCATGCACAAAGGAAAGCAACAGCTGGAGGAGGAGCAACACACGTATGGGAGGAAGACCTAATGTAAGAAGGGTTAGGGTTTTGGTAATATTCTGAAGAAGGCTGAAGAACCCGAGATGTATAAAAATAGATAAGAAAGTATCATATACGGTTGTTCGTTAGTAGTTGTTAGCGATTCTCTGTAATGTTTTGAGCGGTACGAATGAATTTTGTAAGTTGTTGAGAAAAGGATATACGGGGAAAGGTAGATATAAGGATTAAATTGCAGGTCGTGGATCCTGGTGCAATCTAGTTCGCCTCACATAGATCTTACCCAATTTTGTGGAGAATTGTAAGCGCAGGGTGCTAGAAATGAAGAACTATCATAATACAAGAGCCAAGATCCAAATCTTTGTGGACGTAACCCAGGAGGGGGTGAACCATGGTAATCCTCATGTAATGTGTTAAATGTATGCATTTTTCTTCTTTCTTTTAGCAATTGATGGTTAAACTGAATGAATGAGTTAATACATTGTTATGAATTTGCTTATACTTTGCTCAAATTAAACTGTGCGATATTCGTATACGATTCCAAGGAATAAGTACTCTCCCTTACAGCTCACGGTATCTAACCTTAATCAAGAAACCCTTATCCCCTACTCTATCCTAGGTTGTAAACACCTGAGTCTTACAGCCACCCATTTAAAGCTATCTCGAGTGAGATTGCGCAGCGCTTTCTAGGCTATGTGTTGCCTTCTGGTTTACCAGGAGGGCCGATAGTTTTAGAGGCTTTGTTGGAACCTCGAATGAAATGAACCTTGGTTCAATAACTCAGATAACCCAAGAAGGGAATTGATAACCAACAAATGGTTTCATTGTTGTGTTAAGAGGAACAAGAAAGGACTGGGTAGATGAGATGGAATGAATAAAGAACCGAAGGAAGATCAATGAGCCATTATAAGGGGATGTTGAGACCTTGGAACCCCACGAGAGAAGAAATCGAGTGCTGGTTGAGAACCACAGAGCTAGAGTTTTCACAGAAAGATAATAGAAACCCCAGGATCACACCATGTAAATACCTGGATAAATACATATTTACGGATTTACATGAAGTTATTTTCTGTGATTTCCCGCATCTACTATAGGAGTGGATCTTAAGGTTAAAGGATAACCATGTGATGAACCAGATTCAACAGCTAGATTGGACTCCAGTATAGATCCAACAGTTGCAGCAGGTGAACAACAAATTCACCCTGTAGTCAATTTTTGGCTTGACAGTATTGTGGCATGTTTTATCACAGAATTCGCGGTAGACACAGCAAAGTCATACAGCGCAGCCAAGCAAGAGTTCCTACGAGGACCTAGAGGAAGGTACATTCAATCACTATATACTTCTATCAAGATACTGCTATATAAAAAAGGTGTAATGACAATGGAATCAAACAACTAGACTTCCCTGCAAGCATGGGGGAAGGGGGAAAGCACTGACAAAGAGAGGAGGAATGGAAGGAGGGAAAGATATAGAGAAGAAGGAGGAGGAACCCTTGGACCCACTCTTGATGGATGATGACCAACTCAAGTGGATCTTGGTGTCATCAAGAACGACACGTAGCAGAGAACCCTACCAATATAAGGTGAATACCAAGAAGAGAGTCGTAGCCGAGAGGGAGGGCTTGGCCAGCGATGAGGAAGAGGTAGAGGATCTTAGAGCTGTGGAGTAGATTGAGGAAATCATGCGTCCCACATATGAGAGGAAAACAAGAGGCCTAATAACAGGAGGAGAATATAGCCATCCCTTCAATATTAATGTCAGTGTGGAACCCATGAACCTATGTGCGACCAATACACCAAAGAGAACACCACCATTTAGACAACCAAAGTTTGGAGGAAGCCCGATAGCAGGAAGTACATCTACACAAGGAGAAACAACTGGAGGAGCTAGTTCAGGCAACCTTAGTCAAGTATCTACACTGTGCGGAGGAGGGAGTAGCTCAGTATTTGGAATGGCAGGACACGATCCTACTATCAGATTACCAGAGTTTTGAGGAGAAGCAGCAGAAGACCCTAAGAAGCATCTGTTCATTTTCGCAAAGATTTGGGAAGCAAAGCATATCACTGATCAAGGTACCAAACTCGCACAGCTAATGATCATGCTAAGAGACCACGCATTAGACTGGTACATGAGTCTAGACATGAACAGTGTTCTCGGAATGACAAGGACATTGGATGACATTAAGAAAGTATTGATCAATGAGTTCCAGAAGCTAAGCTCAGAGGACCAATACATGAATGAGATGATTGAAATAAGATAGAAACCAGGAGAATCAGTATGGGAGATTGATCAAAGATTCAATCGATTAAAAGGAAAGTTAAAATACCTTATGATCGATATGCGGCAATGGCACCTATTTGTCAACTCACTACTCCCACACTTAAAATATCCATTACGACAACAGAAGTTTTAGACGTAGGTAGAGGCTATGTAGGTAGCCTTGCAATTGGAAGAGAATCAGTACCAGCAGATGGATCCGACTATCGAAGAACTGAAGGAGGATATAAAGAAATTAACATTTCAGTTGAACCAGAATAAGAACAAGGACAAACGAGAAGCAGGTTGGTGCACTACCTGCAGGACGAAAGGACACCATAAGAATGAACACCCAACATTCGCACAGTATATGGTGACAAGGATGCCAAACCCACTACCACAGGGAGGATTATGGTGCGAAATATGCAAGAAACTAGATCACAACCCTTACCACTACACAATGATGTAGAAATACCAAACAGTCCCAAAGAACTCATATTGCACCTTTTGCAAGTCAGTCGGCCATGACGAAAAATATTGTAGAACTATGGAGCTGATGCGGGAAAGAACATCAGATGCATACAGGGTATAGGCGTAAATGATGACTGGGCAGGCAGCACCACAGTTCAATCAAGCCCCGACACCATACAACACTGCACATCAGCAGTATAATATTGCACTGTAACAGTACAATACGGTGCAATATAATCAGGGACCACAGTACAACCCACCGCGAGGTGACCGCGCAGATTATAGAGGAGCAGGACGAGCCAGATGAGGTTTTAAACGCGGCAAAGGACCTGTCACATGTCACAATTTCTAGCAACCAGAACATTATGCACAGGAGTGTCCACTGCCACCAACGACTTGTATGTATTGTCGCGCATCGGACCATGATACGGAGGACTGTCCAACATTACTTGGAAAAATCTAGGAAAAAAGGAATCAAAATAACCAAAATGTTCAGTGGATTTCTTTCAAAGCAAGGGATGATGGTCGAAACATCAATATAGTCACTCGAGGAGGAACGAAAATAGGAAATGATGCAGTTCGACAGGAACTAGCGTAGAACCAATGGGTAAATAAGAACACCGACCCCAAGAAGTAGTTCTACGCGCATAAGAAAAAGGAGATTTTTACAAAATCCCAACAAGAATTCCATAAGGAGAACATTGCGCTGACTACACAGCAGAGCAAGGAAGCTCTGGAATATGAAATATTGCCATCGCTGGACCATACCAACAAAATAGAACCTGAGGAACAAGTAAGTATGATCAAAGACTTTTTGCAATCATGCATCAAAATGTTAAATGATCCTTCATCTGTCAAAATATTGCAAAACATCCTAGAAAAATGTAGCGGCAAGACAAAACAAAAGCCAGAATTGAAAACTATCAACCACCTACACACAAGAAGAAGAACAAGTAGGGAATTTAGATTAAATTCTAACATTGGGGATTTCAATATGGGAGATATTATACTATATCTAGGATCCTAAGTGAATGTACTACCAAAAGCTACATGGAAATGCATGGGAGAACCTACACTGGGATATTCAACGATTCAATTAAAAATAGAAAATCAACATAGAGTCCTACCAATAGGTAGACTGAAAGGAGTGACGGTAGATCTAGATGGTGTGCGCACTAAGGCAGACTTTGAAGTCATCGAAATATTAGACGACACAACACCTTACCTGGCGCTATCTAGTCTGGATTGGGCATTCAACAACCAGGCCATAATTAACTTAAAAACCATAAAAATGACATTTGAGTCGAGGGACTATAGGGTCATAGCCCCACTCGACCCATCAGAAGGCAAGAGGTTCGTAGAACCCACTTGCCTAGATTTAGAAGAGATCGTCCAGTTGTACAAAACAACTACGCACGATGTGGATTATATAAACCCAACTGCAGACGAGGTACTCAGTTGGCGGAGCATTACTTCATGCACAACAGACTCAAACACCGGGTTAGAAAACTGGCAGCAAAGACTACACGAAGTATCTACGCAAAGGTGTGCCAGAATAGACCGTGCAGTATGGTGGATTGGCATAGAAATCTGAGAACCACCCATCTTTCATGGGCTAAATGATTTGGAAAACTTCTTAACACAATATGAAGCCAAAGTATTAGAAAAATAGAGATTGCTAGCACTAGATTTGCCAGATGGTGGGGTGCACATAAAGACACTATCACATATTGGTACCAATGTAAATGATTACTATGCATAAGGTTAGGCGTAGAACAGACAGGTAACAAACAATAGAGATATGATGGACTATGCACACCAGCAAAACACTTGGAGCCATGTAAAACACTGTGGAAAATGATGCCACCAGAGGAATGGTCTCACCACTTCATTCATACATTAGAGGGCATACCAACGAATTGGTATATGAACCAGGAAATGTGTAAAGGAACCAAGACATGGACAACACTCCAACAAAACTTTACAGTCACTTTCTCATTCGACCATGAGAACCCCAACATGGACGTGTCCCTGAAACAGATCAAAAACCTCATATTCATTGAAGAACGGGAAGTAGAAACTATCACAGAGGTAGAGCAGTGAAATAAGCAGATAGTCAAGGATCTACTGTCATGCTACCACATACAGGAGGAAGCTCTGGATGAATATGATCCGCGTGATATTCAGATCAAAGAAGTCGAAGGTGAGGGAGATGTGGAAGGACCGCCCTTATATTCAAAGGTCATCTCTACATCGATCAAGATAAAGAAGGTTAACATAGGGACCGTCGAGCAGCTCAAATGGCTAGCATTGGAGATTACTAGGATGAACAGACACTAGAAAGTATCATAGAATTGTTGTGTGAATACAACGACCTTTTTCCCACAACCTTTACAGAGATGAAAGGCATAGCTGGAGAATTAGGAGAAATGAAGATACCACTCAGAACTGATGCGAGACCCATTAAAAAACGACCATATAGATTGAATCCCATATATAAACAGAAAGTTAAAGACGAGATCGACAGGATTCTCAAGGCAGGCATCATCGAACCAGTTGAAGAATCAGAATGGATAACTTCGATGGTAGTACAGGATAAGAAACAGGGAAGAGGGATCAGGATATGCGTCAACTTGAGGAAGTTGAACAATGCATGCCTACACGACCCATTCCCCACACCGTTCACGAACGAAGTACTCAAGAACGTAGGAGGCCCCGAAGCCTACTCATTCACCGATGGATTCTCCAAATATCATCATATTAAGATAGCACAGGAGGATAGACACAAGACCATGTTCGTGACAGAATGGGTATATTATTAGTATACAGTCATGCCATTCACACTGAAGAATTCACCCGCGATATTTTCTAGAGTGGTCATTGCAGAATTTAAGGAATTCATCCACCAATTTCTTGA
>JASDQU010736226.1:180085-194277 GCA_032191745.1 Picea mariana
AGTGGATCCAGCCAAAATCGCAGTCATTGTTAATCTACTAGCACCAAAAATAGTCTGCCAACTCAGTGCAACGTTAGTACATACGAGATATTACAGGAAATTTATCAAAGGCTACGCGCAAATTACAGCGCCAATGGAAAAAATGTTAAGGTAGGATACAAAGTATCAATGGAACGACGAGGGCCAACACGGTCTGGATACCCTAAAGGAAAAGATGGTTATCGCACCAATATTGGTATTTCCAGATTGGGAGAAGACATTCCATGTACAGTAGATGCATCGGCGATAGCACTTGGAGTTATCTTGGCGCAACTAGGAGAAGGAGACTTGGATCACCTGATAGTGTTTGCAAGCATAAAATTATCAGATTCAGGACAGAATTATAACACGACAGAAAGAGAAGGCCTAGCTATGGTTTATGCATTACAGAAGTACAGACATTACCTATTGGGAAAACACTTTAAGATGTTTACAGATCACTCAGCCCTGAAATACCTAGTCAACAAGCCAGTGTTGGGGGGGAGAATCTGTCGATGGTTATTACTATTTCAAGAATTTGAATTTGAGGTAATAGTTAAACCAGAAAAACTAAATGCAAGACTTGACCACCTATTGAGGGTCACAAATGGAGAGGAACCAATGAGTTTAGAAGAAAACTTTCCATATGCACAACTATTCTCAGTACAGATTGTTGATGATTACTTTGCAGAGATCATCTAGTACTTAAGCATAGGTACTGCACCGCAAGAATATACCACCGTGCAGAAGAAGAACTTGGTAGTCTGCGCAGCTGACTATCAATTGGTTGCAGGACATCTATATAAGATGGGCGCAAATAGCATCTTACGAAGATACGTACTAGACCATGAACGAACAAGAATTTTAGTAGAATCCCAAGAGGGAATAGCAGGAGGGAATTATGCAGGAAAAGATACCGCGCAGGAGGTACTACGTGCAGGATTATGGTGGCCAACGATCCACAGAGACTCAAAAGAATACTACCAGCAATGTGATGTCTGTCAAAGGGTAGGAAAACCCACCAGAAGGGATGAGATGCCACTACAACCGCAAGTGACACTTCAGGCATTCGGCAAATGGGTGATAGACTTCGTGGGACCTATTAACCCACCAACCAAAAGAACAGGGGCGAGATACATTATCACCGCGACAGAATACCTAACAAGATGGGCGGAAGCTGCACCAGTAAAATATTGCAGCGCAGAGACAGCTACACACTTTCTGTTTGAACAAGTAATTACTAGATTTGGGTGCCCAAGAATTTTGATGAGAGACCAAGGAATGCACTTCATAAACAGCACCATCCAAGCGATGCTAGAAGATTTTGAAGTTCATCACCAAAAAAGCATACTGTATCATCCACAGGCAAATGGCACAGTAGAAGCCTTCAACAAAATTCTAGAAAACGCCTTGACAAAGATATGCAACGTCAACATGGATGATTGGGATCTCAAGGTACCAGCAGTACTATGGGCGTATAGAACCACATGTAAAAATTTTACTGGCCACACTCCATTCAAACTAGTCTATGGTCAATAAGTAGTAGTGCCCTTAGAATTTTTAATACCCAGCCTACGTGTAGCATCCATTACACAAATGACAGAACGAGGCGCAGTACAGGAAAGACTGAATCAGTTACTGTCAATGGAGGAAGACCGAATCTTGGCAGGATTTCATCAACAAGTACAGAAAGCAAGAGACAAATCTTGGCACAACTGCCACATCAAGAGGAAGATGTTCAAGGAAGGATATCTAGTATTACTCTACGACAGTAAATCGTTGCAGCACCCAGGCAAGCTCAGAATGCATTGGCTAGGACCATACAAAGTAAAATTTGTCATGGACGGAGGAGTTGTACAGTTAAGAGATCTAGTAGGCACAGAACTCAGAGGAATGATCAACGGGAGTCGGCTGAATCTATACAAGGAAAGTCGACCACCCACCGTGCAGTAAAACAAAAAAAATAGAAAAAAACGCACAACATGATGGACAAGTCGCATATGAAACATGAAGCTAGCAAGGAAAAAGATAATGACTATACTGAAAAGGGAAACAAGCGGGAAAAATGGAAAAAGCAGGATGACAGGACAGTAAGAAGAAAAATTAAAGCAAGGCAAGGACGGATGGGATGTCACACTAAACATGCCAACTGGAGACGACAAAGCATGCATAATGGCAAGTACGAAACCATCATGGGTGCATTGAACCTACAGTTATGGTGCATTAATCGCATGATGGAGGAAGCTTCCTTGACAAGCTTCATGATGAGCCCATACAACACACGATCACAACAACAGTTAGTCTATTCACGGAAGGAGAACAGGAAAAGAGCAACAACAGCAAGAACGAACAGAGTGAAACCACAGAGGTCACCGAAGCCATTCGAACCTCGCAAACGTTCGACAGACACCATTATGGCACCACTGAGGCTTGCAGAACCAGAACATACATTTATATCAACCAAGGCTCAAACAAGGTCGTAAGGGCCACCGAAGGAAAGTGAACAACAGCACCCAGAAATCGTCGATATTGATGAAATCCCATCGCTAGAGGAAATTCCAGTAGAGTCCACACAAATACTAGAGGAGGCTCTGCAACCACAAACAAAGGCCATGGAACGGGATACACCAGCAGCAGTGCATGAGCCCCAGAACAAAGAAGAAGAAACCCACCAAGAACTACCACCAAAAAATGTCGAAGCAACCGTAGGAGCCACTAGAAGTGCACAGAACCCAAATGCAGCAGTGCAACCGGACGTCCCACAAATACCCATCCCAAATTTTCTTTCGAACACATCGATGGGTGAAATGGCCATGGGTTGGGCAGAATGGATGGAGAAGGAGCAACTAGAAGTTGTTGGAACCTCAAGCCAACCATTGCGGCAGGAAGACTAAATTCAGATACCAAGCTCAGCTCGAAAGAAACCGGCTGCAGAGATTGTGCTACCTCACATACCAGAGGGAGTATAGGTGGACCCACAACTATTAGGTCACATCGGGAAGGTCAAGTATTCCAACCATGACATAGAAAATGACACCAAATATCCAGAGCTTTCACCGTAGGTCTTTATGCAGAAAATAGTCGTGAACCAACTTGGAGAAACCATCACTCAGCCACACCAGTGGGCCACTGGACTGGACAGAACAGGAATTCTAGGGTTGTTGAAGATACCACACTTTGGCAGAGGCCAATATGCGATGACATGCATCAAGAAAATGTTAGCAGTTATGCATGGAGGGGATATATGGCTGGAAAAACCCATCCCCATAACTCTTGAACTCATCACGCAGATAACAAGCCTACCCACCGGGGGTATGGATCCTACATTGATTCTAGATGATAAGTCCAAGGAAAAAACATTAGCAGAAGAGATGAAGAATAAATATGGCACCGACAGGGGAACAAGAGGCATTATAATTAAACATATCAACGATGTTGCGACACAATTGGGCGCAAAGATCTTAGCTTACAAACTACTACGAAAATTCCACAAAGATGAAGTACTGGCAAGAGTCATTTTTGTTGCAGCTCAGTGTGCAGAAGGCACCTTCATGAGTTGGGATCCATACCTATCAAACTTGTTCCAAATATAATGCAAAGACATGCAGGATGCAGGTATGAAATTTCATTACCCATGGTTGATCACTCTCATAGCTTTCATGGGATGGAGAGAACTAGAATACATTGTCTTTGCTACCACACCACAGCCAGGAGGAGCAAGATATCGCGTCCTGATATTCGGGCCATTAGCCAAGCATAAGAGGTAGAATGGAATCGTATTCGAAGCTTACCTATGGGAGATACAGGAAGCCATCAACCGAGCATGGAGAATAACACCAGAGGTTGTCGCACGATACGAGGACATCACTAATTTCTGGGCTAGGCAACAAGCCATGTCGATACAACCAAGGCAGGACCTGGATAAATAGTGGCTATAGATGCGCTACTGCATCACCGAGGGTGATATCAACATGATCATCATTGAATGGCCTGATGAATGGAGGATTCCAACTATACTCAGAGGAGTACCGGGACAAACAGTAGAAGGAGGGGTTGCGCAAGAGGAGACACAACCTCCACAATTCCCAGTACCCAAGAGATGAAGAACGGGCCAACCTAAGATGACTCAGGCAGACGGTGGCTCAGAGCAGCTGGGGACCCGGAAGGGAGGAACAGAAACCACCCAACTGACCAATGGACAGAGGAAAATGGCTGAGGGAGCACAGGAAACTGCACCAAACCCCATCACACAGAAACCAGGGGGGGCTAAGAGACCAACAGTATAGGACACAGGTGCACATAAGAAAATGAAGGCACAACAACCACCACCGGACTACACAATCATGGAGGATGATGGAGAGATGATTTCCAGGATGGTCCAAGACTGCCTCGCAGAAGATTTTGATCATGCTGCGCACCACAAGGATAAACTGCATAAGGAACTGACAGAAATGGGGCAACTCCTTAAGAAATTTGGGGAATCCTAGGTCACGAGTAGAAGTAGGGGCATAGAGCCATCAACCACACAAACCAAAAAAAGGGTGGAGGTAGAATAACGCGACCCGGTTCTTCCGATACCACATGCACATTCCACGATCTATATAAAGCCTAGCATGCTGCGAATTGATGAAATTGTGGGATAGACACCACTAAAAGATTTAGATCATATCCAATTGGTCTTGACATGGATTCCATCAAAATAATTACACAAACTATAGGTTAGCGTCGACCACAAGATGCAGTTTTGAGCACATAAAAACTTAGTCGAGCTACAACAAGCAACAAAGAAGCGGGAAACGCTGGAAACAATTTGTGCATAGGCCCAATCGAAAACTAAGGAGGAGAAAGAATGCAGAAACAGATGGAACGCAAAGTGGAAGAATCTTTTGGGAAACTTCCAACTACTGCGCAAGGAAATGAACTCCCAGCCGTAGAGAAGATCGACCATATTGCACAGGCAATTGATCGGTATCAAAAGGAGATCGAGACTCTCCGCAGATAGATTAGACCGACAACTCCACCAGTAGTGAAGGAGAAAAGGAAGCAGGAAGAAACAATGTAGCTGCAGGAACTAGAAAAACAAGTCAGCATGGCAGCTAACTTGCTGGATAAAGTAGCACAACTTTGGACAAGGCTGGAAGAGGATCCACAAGTCCAACACTGGGACAAGGAGAAGGAAAGGATCAATGCAATGATCCAATAACTCAAGCAGTGACAGAAGACCATACCAATTCCATAAAGATTCAAGGGAACGTAAGATCTGAAGAAGGTATAGGAAGAACGTATCACTACACAAACATAGAAATAGGAGCGTCGGGCACAAATAGAGCCATTGCAGGAACGAGTACCAGAAGTACTTGCACAGGTAGAAGAAGCTAGAAACTAGACAACACAAACTTAACTAGAATGTGCAGGACTGATGAGAGAGGAAGTGGCAGCTCAGACAGTCGACACCATCAAGGAGAAAACCGTGCAGGAACTGACAAAAGAATCAAAGTTGCAGGAAAAATTCCAGATGATCACCAAGGATATTGAGGAAGCATAAATAAACTAGGTGACTTGGGACGAGTCACATGTCAGTGTTGGGGGCCTGTTGGCACCAGGCCGAAGAGGAAAGAAGAATGATCGTGGGAAAGAAAGTGGGCAGAAAATTGAAGTAACAACTGGCAGAAGAAGAACACACGCGCATGCAAGAAAGCATGCACAAAGGAAAGTGACAGCTGGAGGAGAAGCATCACGCATATGGGAGGAATACCTAACGTAAGAAGGGTTAGGGTTTTGGTAATATTCTGAAGAAGGTTGAAGAGCCCGAGATGTATAAAAATAGATACAAAAGTATCATATAGGGTTGTTCGTTAGTATTTGTTAGCGATTCTCTGTAATGTTTTGAGTGGTACAAATAGATTTTTTAAGTTGTTGAGCAAAGGAGATACGAGGAAAGATAGATCTGAGGATTAGACCATAGGCCGTAGAGCCTAGTGCGATCTAGTTCACCTCACATAGATCTTACCCAGTTTTGTGGAGAATTGTAAGCGCGGGGCACTGGAAATGCAGAACTATCATAATACAAGAGCTAAGAGCCAAATATTTGTGGACGTAGCCCAGGAGGGGGTGAACCACGGTAATCCCCATGTAATGTGTTAAATGTATGCATGTTTCTTCTTTCTTTCAGCAATTGATGGTTAACTGAATGAATGAGTTAATACATTGTTATGAATCTGCTTATACTTTGCTCAAATTAAACTATGGGATATTCGTATGTGAATCCAAGAAATAAGTAATCTCCTTTATAGCTCACGGTATCTGACCTTAATCAAGAAACCCCTATCCTTTACTCTTTCCTAGGCTGTAAACACCTGAGTCTTACAACCACCCATTTAAATCTATCTCGGGTGAGACTGCGCAGCGCTTTCTGGGCATTGTGTTGCCTTCTGGTTTACCAAGAGGGCCGATAGTTTTAGAGGATTTGTTGGAACCCTGAATTGCATGAATCCTGGGTCAATAACTCAGATAACCTGAGAAGGGAATTGAAAACCAACAACCCTCAATGGGTGCATGCCATGAATTTAATGGCCAATCGGCTCCTAGACAAAGTCTCCTTGACCAAATAACCAAACGGTTCAGTTATGAATGTTTCTAATCAAGAAGATATTGATCCACCAGAAGATATAACCATTTTGATATGGGACCCTGACCTAATCATGCCTTCCAACAACTTATTTGAGTCTCAAGAACCACCCGCACAAGTCTCGATTGTGCAAACGCGTAGTACGGGTCCACCAATCTCAAAATATCCTACTACTACCCAAACATCAGGGGGAAGGTCAACCCCTGATCACTCGAAAGAACCCTTTTCTCCCCGTAAGAACCCCATAAGCATCCATACCAAAGAATCTCCAAAACTGGATTACAATGTAGTTGAAGATTTGAAGAAGTTGAAGGTTAACATATCAGTTATGGACATATGTAGGATCCCTCAGTAAAAGGACTTCCTGCTACAAGATTTGATATTAGTAGAAAACCCTATGACAAGTGATGATCGGCTAAGGAATCTAAATCCCATGGACCTAGGGAATAAACTAATGGTAAACGCCTGCACAAAAGACAAGAAAGGGAGACTTTTTGTCCCACCTTTCCTTTTAATTTTTGAAGTCTTCAACAAAAACCTCCATAATTGTTTGGTCGATTCAGGGGCATCCTCTAATGTTATGCCTTTTTCTATCTGTAAAAAACTAAATGTGGTTCCTCTCAAGAGTGATAAAAATGTAATACAACTAGACAAAACCCAGGTGAAGGTCATGGGAGAACTCAAATATGTAATCATCAGAATAGCCACGCATCCTAAGTTTGTGAAATTGATTGACATCATTATAGTAGACATCCCATAAGCTTATGGATTATTGTTAAGTCGAGATTGGTCTAAAAAGTTAAATGGGTACTTTAGCACTGACTGGGCACACCTTTGGATACCATTAAAGGAGCACAAGAATATGATCAAGATTGATAGAGAAAGGTATCTGAAACATACTGTCACAGATCTAGAAACCCTAAACGAACCCTCATCGAAAGATTTTCCTGTGCTGGGTAATTATTCCTACGATTCCTACTTCGGGAACTTCTTCCCTCTTTCATCTGATGTCCCTCTCACTCAGAATTCTGAAATGATGTTTCACGAGGAATTGCCAATACCAAAAGAAGAAACTCTCTTCTGTCAAGAAATTATGCTAGAAATCATGGAACAGATAAGTAAGCCAGAAAGTGGTAAGAAAGAGGAAACAGATAACCCACACTCACAAATTTGGACCATATATTTTGATGGATCTAAATCACAGGAAGGGTCAGGGTCAAGGTGCATCCTCATAGACCCAAAGGGTAAACGTCATCTCCTATCTTGTAGACTGGAATTCGAATGCACCAACAACATCGTCAAGTATGAAGCACTAGTACAGAGGTTAAATAAAGCCATAGACTTAAATTTCAAGGAATTAAAGGTTTTTGGGGATTCTAAAATTATCATTAGACAAGTAAGGAATACTATACATTGCAACTCCCTGCACTTAAAAAAATATCAATAGGAAGTGCATAGGTTAATAGAGCATTTTGAAGCTTTTAATATTACAGCGATCCCCAAAGCAAAGAATATCCTTGTTGATTCCTTGTCTACATCTGCTTCAAGGTTGTTACCTCTAGAAGATTATGAATCCCCACGGTTCACTGTGGAGTTACTCTACAAACCATTGGTGCCTAACAAAATTTATAATTGGAAGGTCTTTGAAGGGGATGAGCAGATCATAAACTTTCTGACTAACCAAGATAATTTTAAAGACTTAGCTATTGATGACGAAGTATTCCAGGAACAATCAACGGAAATTAATCCGGACAGGTCAACCAACCAACAAATCAAAGCCTCACACAATATTGAAGGGGGTAGCTAACTTAGAAAATATTTTTGACATGAAATAACGGTTTAAGGGACCCAAAAATGCAAAGACCAGCAGTTTCTGTCCCATGCATGAAACTATAAATCTTGGAACCCCGGAAAACCCAAAAAATATAAACCTCGGTAAGACTATATCTAAGGAGGAAAGGAAGGATTATCTCAAATTGTTCAGACAATATCAATATGTCTTTGCATTGTCCTATCGAGATCTGAAAACTTATGATACTTGTATCGTTCAACACACTATCCCGTTAAAACCCGAAGTAAAACCCTTCAAACAGAAGCACTGAAATTATCACCCATCCCTGGAACCTCTCATGTGTCAGGAGTTGAAGAAACTTCTAGATGCCAAAATCATTTTCCAGGTTAGGCATTCCACGTGGGTAGAAAATTTGGTTCAAGTGAGGAAAAAGTCTGAAGAAATCCGCTTGTGTGTAGATATTAGGAACCTCAACAGAGCTTCAGAAAAGGACAACTATCCAGTCCCACCGATGGAGAAACTCTTACAGACCATGTCTGGCTCTGATATTTTCTTTCTACTGGTCGGTTTCTTAGGTTACAACCAGGTTCAGGTTTCATAGGAAGATTGTTTAAAAACCACCTTTCGAACCAAGTGGGGAACTTTCGCTTACAAAGGCATGCCCTTTGGGTTAATCAACATAGGGGAAACCTTCCAAAGGGCCATGGATGTAGAATTTTGGGGACTAATAAACAAGTGTGTGGTAGTGTACCTTGATGATGTAACTGTGTATTCAAAGAACAGAGAGGACCACATCCAACACCTAACCCGGATTTTCGAAAGGTGTAGAAAATATGGTATATCTTTAAACCCTAAGAAAACCATCTTTGGTGTGGAAGAAGGAAAGTTGTTAGGTCACATTATATCTCAAGCAATCATTCGCATAGACCTGGAAAGGATCAAGGCTATAGCTCAACTCTCATTTCCTCACAACAAGAAATTTATGCAGTCATTCTTCAGAAAAATCAATTTTGTGAGGAAATTCACCCTCGATTTTGCGGAAACTATCAAACCCTTACAAAATATGATTCGTAAAGACATTGAATTTAGGTGGGATGATGAATGAAAGAAATCCATCAGTGATATTAAGACCTCTATACCCTAAGCCCCCATGTTGCAGAGTCTCAATTTCAACAAAGATTTTTTCCTCTACACTTTCACCTCTGATCAATCGTTAGCTGTAGTTTTGACTCAGAAGGATGATGACAACAATGAGGCCCCAGTTTCGTTCATGAGCACTAACCTCCAAGGAGATGAACTGAATTACCCTTCTATACATAAACAGGCTTATGCGGTTTATAAGGCAGTAAAACATTTCAAATCATACATCCTCAAGAATCACACCAAAGTAATCGTGCCTCACCCCGCAATACGATCTCTATTTACTCAACAGGAAATGGGGGAAAGAAGAGGAAACTAGATGGTAGTAGTTCAGGACTTTGATCTAGACATAGAACCTGCCAAACTAGTTAAAGAAAAAGGGTTATGCAAACTGGAAATTGAAGCTCAAGACCAAGTAAATGAAGACCTTGGATGGGATAATGAAATGACACTATGGTGTGGTGAAGCTTCATACATTTCCCCAGGGGAAGAGTCTTGGTATGAGAAATTGACTTATCTCCTATATCATGGGACTTGCCGAGAAGACCTAAATCCCGAGGAAAGGAGATCTCTCAGGTTAAAATCTGCACAATATCGCCTCATAAATTTGGTACTCTTCTGAGTTAATTATGATGGGGTACTTTTCATATGCCTCGAATGTATAGACACAGACAAATTTCTGAAGGAACTTCATGACGACCCTATTGGCGAACATTTTGTAGGAGACACTATCACTCATAAGATACTGAGAGTTGGCTATTATTGGCCCACTTTGTTCAAATATGCCCACGCATATGCTAGAAACTGTAAATATGTCAATTGAGCGCTAGCAGAGAGAGGAGAGGAGCAGTACCACTCCAACTGGTGACCGTTTCTAGGCCTTTTGAGCAATGGGGGTTAGATATTATAGCAGAGATTACACCAAGCTCTTCGAAAAAACACAACTACATTCTTACTGCCACCGATTGTTTCACGAAGTGGGCAAAATCCACTCCTCTAACTCACGTAAACAAGAAGGTAGTGATCCAATTCATAGAAAAACAATTAATCATAAGATTTGGTGTCCCTTCTGCTCTTATTTTTGGCAACGCAACTTACTTTTCTTCCACCTTATTAACAGATTTTTCACTAGACAAAGGAATCATAATGAGATACTCGAAAAATTATTATCCACGGGGAAACAAAGTGGAAAAATCAACTAATAAGAACCTAGTGAGGATATTAAAGAAAACAGTTGCAGACAACCAAAGGAATTGGCATAATCTACTCCATAATGCTCTATGGGTAGATAGAGTTACACCCAAGGAAGCTATAGGGAATTCCCCATACTTTCTAGTATACAAACAGGAAGCCATTCTCCCAAATGGACTATATCTCTCATCTCTTCAACTCGCACAGGAGTCTGGGGAACATCCCTCATCAACCTTACAACAAAGAATTAACACCCTGCTCATGTTAGAAGAAGTAAGGGAGAAATCTAAATAAAAATTCATAGCCCACCAATAGATAGTTAAAAGATGGTTTGACAAGCATAAGGATAAAGAGAAGAATTTTGAAGTGGGAGACTTAGTCCTAAAATGGGATAGATCAAACGAGCCTAAAGGAAAACATTCTAAGTTTCAGAATCTATGGCTCAGAACTTTTTAGGTGGTTGAGAAGATTAGGGAAAGCATTTATTGGCTACAGAATCTGAAGGGGGGACTAGATTCCCTCCCAGTAAATGGCCAGGCCCTAAAGCAATATTTCCATTAAAAAAAATAAAAATAAAAATGCTTTTTTCTTCATGATTTTGTTTCAACTATGTTGATTTCGAAATGTTTTTTTTGTTTTATTTTGGTTTTATTTTAGCACTTTTGAAAGTTGTTTTTAGAAATACAATGGTTGACCTCAAATCATGTGACATAGTGAACTATGTTCCTAACTCATCGCTCACATACAACACAAGAAGCGTCGAAGAAACTGCAGTTATTTCGAGGGTCTCTCTATCTAACCTACGCAGATGAACAACTTTGAAGAAATGTTAGAAGGATCTGCTCAATGGCTTGGTGAGACCTTAAGGGAAATATGGTAAGATGGAAAAGGACTACATGCACCTCAAAGACAGAGCTAGTAAGTTTCACCTTAACCATCTCATCTTGCAAAATAACAGATGTCATCCTCTCACACTCTCTCAAGGCATTCTGCCAAAATAAAATTGACTTTATCAAATGAGTGGATAGTAGGAGAGGGAATGTAGATATCTCCGTCAGGGATATGGACTCTCGCTGGCAATGGAGCAAGATCTGTGATATCGGGGTGACTCCGCCAGGGATATGGGTGATCACTGGCAGTGGAGAAACACCATGCCTGTAACTAAAGGCTCCATGCCAGTAACTAAAGGTTCCATGCCAGTGAATACTTTAATAGACATTTTTAAAAGAGGGCATGAGTCAAGGTTACAAGAAATGAAAGTGGAATAAAGTTTAAAATCCCCACAGGCAGACCTAGAAGCATCAACCAGAGAACTTCAAATGCAAGCGGAAAAGAAGCTTTGATTTAAAACCAGTAAATTCTCCACCAGCTTTTGTATCAGCCGAGCACGAAGGAGGAATAGAGATTTTGCTTTCTCCCAGTAAGTCGCCATTTGTTGAGCACTCAACACACCCTAAAAATCCTATGTCAAATCCTACGTTTTGGGTACCACTTGATCTTTTGCACTGTCTAATTCATCTTCGTTGTGAAAAATGTTGCCTTTGATTCTCATTAAGTCCTTAAAATTTTGCTTGAACATGTGAAAATCATTGTAACTTAAAATACTAACATTTAATTAAAGAATCGATAGTTGAAACATTTTCATGATGCGCTAAAATTTGGCATCGAAAAGAATTAAAGATGAGAGAAAATCACTTGAGAGAACCGAGGTCGCCAAGCACCGATCTTCGTTGTCATCGGCTAATGGAAGTTTCTCTTTCGCAAAAAACATCATGCAAGGATATCAACGACAACTGATTCCCTTCAGCGTCAGCAAAGGATGAAAAGAGTAAGCGTTGAGTGAAGAAAGAAATGATATCGTCGATCGTCGACTTCCAAAACATTTTCGGTATCGAAGGTTTTCAAGGACGATAAATCACAAGGAAACTACATGATAGGTTTATTTTTGAAGGTCAATCCCTGATACCTTTTTAGCATCGGCAGTCCCAAGTTTATTTTAGAGTGCTCAACTTTAACAAAGTCATGAGTCTGACCATTACCCCCAAGCTAAGTTCCCGGCCTTCAGTACCATGTATCCCGATTCATTGGTGCCACGTCAGCGTCTACGATGAAATCGATCGGTGTCAGAGGTTTTTCACAGAAGGATATCAATGAAAGTACAAAGAAACTTAGAGAAATACTAAGTATAAAATTGAGGCTAACAACTTACAAGAAAATTTGGACAAAGAACACAGTAGATACACACGCAAAGAGAAGAAACGATGCATTCAACCACTACAAAAAGAATCCTTTTGTCAAAGTTTAGAGACTTTATATATTAGATTTCCATTGAGCTCAAGTTACATATAGTAGACATTGTCTACTCCTTTGGCCAACCAACCCGATTACATTAAGAACATGAATATTTTCACAAAAAAGGGAAACTAGAAAAATTGTGTGTCATGTCTGAGAATACAAAACAGAGTTTGCCAATCATGCCTCTTCTGTGCACAGACTTTCTCCCTAGATGCTTTACGCTCCCTGAGGTGTTTTCATATTTTGTTCTTTCGACACCCTTTGTGCTTCCCGAAGCTTCCTCTTCAGCCAGGTTACGTTCCCTTCATGACTTTGTTGTGCTAACACCTCAAAGGTCTTTACCGCCAATTGTCATCGTAATTCTCTATTTTCCTGGTAGAGTTCAGCAATGGCGAGTTGTGCCTACCCTAGTTGTTGATTAGGCTCGTGAATGTTAGAACCCAAGGCATTTTTCCTCCTCATTCTTCCCCTTCTTCCCCGACTTGTAGTTTTGAAAAGATCTAGATGGATAACGCACATTAGTAACTCCTTGGAGACTGATCTTGCACTCGACCCAATTAGGATTTGGTCTTCCCTGGCTTCCTTATTCTTCCTGGGCCTTCCTCTCTTCCGCAGTATCTATTTTTGAGGAAGCCTGGCTTCTGAAATATTTCCTTCTAGCGTAACTTCTTCCATTTCGGCCTCTACACGGGGCAATACCATTGTTTCCGCATGAAGTTAGGCATATCCCTTTGAAGCCTCGGGAACACCCACTGCAAATAAGAATGAGTCCCAGGCATTTTGGGGCTCAAGCCTGCCACTTTGGCTGCTTCATAAGCCCCATCTTGCATTTTGAGGAGTTCCCATAGTGCGACAACGTATCTGCTCTGCGCGTGGGTGACTTGACAAGGGCCCAAAGTGAAGAATTTGATCAGATTGGACTCACGAGATGAATTACCAACAATGCATAAGCTCGACTGGTAAGTAGAACACATGTAGAACATCTAGAATTTATAACAGAGTGGGTAGTGAGTTGAAACGTGCCAGGGAACACTGAATTCCTAGTTACGGGATGTTTTAAAGAATTTTTTTGTTACATCTGGGTGATGGGTATGATCAGGGGCATGTGAGATGCATCCAATAGGAGTT
>JASDQU010736226.1:194419-228097 GCA_032191745.1 Picea mariana
GGTGTGATTTCGACTCTCATGTTTTATGTACCTGATATTTCATGTTGTAACGCACGAATGTAACCCACCCTAACTGGATAAAAAAATGATGGCGCTAACAAAAACGGTGCAGGAAATTCGAAGGGTCACAGAGATCACATAAGTATCAAACAACTAGGTTTAACAAGCTTTACAGGTATGCACCAATCTGGATTCTTCACGCTTATGTTTTATATACATATTTTTCCAAGTGTTGTTCTATACACAATCTCTAAATTATTTTAATTTCGATTACAAGAAAGACGCCTCCGACTATTGAGAAAAATTGGCTCAGTAACCTCGCCGAGAAATCTAAAAGAAATTGGATCAAAAAAATCATCAAAGTTATGAAAGATATCGGACTCCCCGAAGTTGGCATGCCCGACGACTTCGTCAACTCGCACGACATTGTCAAATCACACACCAAGAAATATTCTTCATGGGTCGAAAGACTAGCAAAGGTGACTAGAGACAAGTTATGTTTTCATCAAATGCATGTGTGATTGGGCATAGAGAAGAACTATTTCCTATCTTGTTTCATGAATGGATGTTGTAACAAGTAAGAGCTATTGAATCTATTGTTAAGTTTTCTGATGTAATGTTTTCTCAATTATTTTCTTTAATGATGAAGATGAATCATTGCGTTCTTGTGTCATAGATGATCAGAGTAGGTGAATTATTTTACTTTCCATTATTTATCACATGGGTTTTTTCTTTCTGATAATTAAATATCTCAAACAGTAATTGGATGTTCACATAGTTAACATATTAGTACTAGGCCTGTGGTATAGAATCGTCATTTGCATGCTTGAATAGAGGGTTATACCAAGCTTAGCCTCTTCTCCAGTAGTTAAAACCTTTTTCCATTTTGTTGTCAAGTTGGTTTATGCCGGCTTCAATCTTATATCGGTCCCACCCAAGAGGAAATACAAAAAAGAGAAAGTCCAAACTGAAGGAGACGCCTTCACAAGAAAACATAAATCCCATTGGTTAATTGGTCAGATCACAAGATCTAAAGAACCATTCCACTACTAAATGTTGCAGAGTCTAATTGGGCCTCGGTGGCGGGTTTGGTTCCTGCTGTTGAGTTTAAAGGATTTAGGACCCATCGACAGTACTCCAAGGGGTAGTAAAAGTGGTTTTATATTGATCTGCTAGATGGATTTGGATTTGATTGTAGCCAGAGAACCCATCCATAAAGGACAGTGCCTCATGGTTAGAACAGTCATGGATAATTTGGTCGATGAAAGGGGTTGGGAAGTTATCGTTGGGACAAGCGTGGTTGAGATCGTGAAATTCAATGAAAACACAAATAGTTCCCTTTTTCGTGTTAACAAGGATGGGGTTGGAGACCCATGAAGTGTACGCAATGGGGTAGATGAACCCGACAGAGCATAACTTGTCAATTTCGACTTCGATAGCTGCAACTTTGGATGGGTGAAGAGAGCATTAATTTTGACGAACTGGGGTGACATCTGCCCAAGTGTCAATTCGATGTTCGACTATAGACAGATAGAGTTCAGGAATCTCTGTATATGACCAGGAAAAAATTTCCTGGTATTCCTAAAAGAGAGCTTTATAAGCAATGAGTTCTTCAAGGGAGCATGTGGCGGCAATGGTGATTTCTTCTACGATTCCTTGTTTAATGGAAATGACAATTTTGATGGTGGGGGAGATGTTGTCCATGTTTCCTTCTTCAAAAGCATATGGGGTAGGGATAGGGTTGTTGAACCAGTCTATATTCCCTGAAGGAATAAAACCTTGGTCTCAATTGTGCATATGGAGGCTTGGATAGGAGGATGAAAGGCCTCCTATGAAAGAAAAAGTGCTCAATGATGGAGCACATTCCATGGGAAATTGGGGGTAGTGAATTCCTCCAGGATATCTTCATCGTAGTGAAAAATGTGAGAGTACAGGGGATCCTGGGAAGTGACCGGGGGAACGGTCAATGGGTAATCACTAGTGTCCTCAAGTGGTGAGGACGTAGATGGGATATCGTGTACAGGGTGTGAGGGACCATTGGAAATAAATTGAATGTCTCGATACTTTGGAGGGAACTTCGTTAGCACGGGGACTAACGACGAAATATATCGAATGTTAGTGATGTGAGCTTCATTAAGGGGTGGCTAAGAGGGCTCTGGCCGAGATGTTTGGAGCATTGTGGCTAACGTTTGGTGAAACTAAGGTAGAGCTGGAAAATGATGAGTGTAATGGCCATATTTTGAATAGATGGCACAAACGAATTTGGTTCGTAACTCTTTATTTTTGTGAGTGGAGGACTCTGTAGTAGAAATGGATGTACTTGGTGAAGTAGCGAGCAATATGGTTGTTCTAGGGATTTGTATTAGATTGCATAACTCAAGAAGAGTAGGGCATCGATTAGTGGGTTTCCCTTCTCTTTCGCATATTGTACTGCAAGGAAGTTGAACTCAGGGAGGAAGTGGATTTGTGGGCTCTTTCTTCTTTCGTCTTCCCCCAGCAGTGGAAGTGGTTCCAACAGTTGGGGGTGATGGTGGTGTGGCAGGAGCTTGTACTAGGATCTGCATCGGTATTCCCTATGTTTGAGGAGGGAGATATGGTTGAGGAACCATCGTAGGTGGATCAAGATACCATACAGGCATGGAAAGCACCATATTAGGAAGGATAAGTGTTGCGGCTACCTAGAATGCTTGGACTCTAGGTGGGGGGTAGAAGAAGGGAATTTGGGTAATGGGTTGGGGGATTGTCTCCCAAACTGAGATTTTCCCCTGGATGGGGGGGTAATATTAGATAAGTGGTGTAGTGGGGTTCTCATGGAATTACTTAGGTAATAATTCTGCAACTGGTGGCACTTCGATGTGAGGAGAGGCCTCAGTGGGAGGAGTATTGGCTCTGATATCGGTTCCATTAGAAGATACTACACACACTTGTGTGGAAGGATGTAGGAGAGGTGGAACTCCATGATATTCCCCCACAAAGGATGGGTCCTTGAAAATTTTGGGATCCATGTCGATGACCAAATAAGAATTTGAGATAGTGCGGACAAGGGGGAGAATGTTATCAATGTTGGTGGAATGATTAGGCTCGTAATGTGTAATATGTTCGATGGTGACGATTTTCCCATTATGGGGGAACATCATCATTCGAAACACAGAAGAGGATACCACCTTCATAGCGCACATGTAGCTACGTCCAAACAAGATATTGTAATCAAGTGGAGCATCGATAACTTCAATGTCGATTAATATGGATTTCCTCCCAAGTTATACGGGGACATTTTGGAAGAGGCCTTCAAAAGATGATGGTCAACCATCATAGGCTCTCAGGGTGATAGTAGATGGTACTAAATCAGGGGAGCCAAGTTTTCGCCAGACTACTTTGGACATGATGCATGTGGATGCACCTTCAACAATGATACATCGATGAACTGTGATGTTCTAGATCTTAACTGGTATCTGAAAAGCTACCAGGGCGGGGAGGCGTGGTTCTTCGCTATCTAGATCAAAGGTAATGAGTCTAGTATCAGTTGGATTGACTGCCCCCAAGGCGGAAATAAATTATTTCCACTGAGTTGGATAGGTTTGGAGGAACTCCAATATAGACATGGTTGTGGGTGACTAAGCTAATTCATCGACTAGACTGTAGTTATGGGATGCCATAGCATGAGGGTTATGTACATTTTGTCATAATGACAGCTATGATATATGAGGGTTTGGTTCAGTTTTAGGGCATGGAATCATCAATGGTGGTCTGGATGTAGCTGGAGTCATTTTCGAGGTGGTTGGGGTAGATTCAGAGGGAACACCGTACTGGCGACCACGTTTTTGCAGAAGAATTTATTCTTCATTTGTAAGGAGGATGTTGGGATCAATCAGATTTCCAGGTTGATTGGGATCTGGGTTTTGATACTGCCCTATTTGAGGTGGAATAGGGTGTACCTCCTATTGGGTATTCATTACACCTTGGTGTGGAATAGGGTTTTGCAAAACGGCCATAGGTGTTTGTTTCAAGTACTGTTGTGGGGCCTACTGAGGGGTAGGCAGCACTGAAGGATGTTGTGCCTTCATGGATTCTTCCATTCATTTGAAGTCAAAAATTTGGGGGAAATGGTATCTATAATTTCCATACTCACCACAAAAAGTGCAAGGGAAGTTAGTCCTAAGATTGTTGTTGTTCTTCCCTAGTCGTTTATTGGTATTGTCCCCTTAGGGGTTCTGGTTGCCTTGATTCAGGTTGCCCCCATGAGGATGGTTTTGTTGGGAGTTATTTCCTCCTAGTCATGGGTTATTATTGTTTCTATTTTTTCCTTTATTCTTGGAATTATTCGACTGATCGGCCAGATTTTCTATATTCAACTATTCAAAATTCTAAAGTTGTTGAATGAGAGAGGGATGAAAAAAATTAACGTCAGCATGTGGGTGTCCTTGTGGAGGAGAAACTAGTTGTGGAGGACCAAGAAATGGAAAGTACGAATTATTTTTGGGGGTCGATCCATATAGTGTATAAGAAGTTGAAGTACCTCTAGAACTATTATGGTCGCATGTAGGGGTTGGGGGTGGACTCGCAATTGACTGGGGGACCGAATGCATTTGGGGTACTGGTGGGGTCCCCCTAATGACTGAAGGGGAATAACAGGATATGACTGTTTGTAAGTTGGGGGAGGGTAATAATATGGCCCTCCATAGTGTTTCGGATACTGAGGTGCACCATAAATAGGTGACAGTTGGCTATAAGGGTTGTGGTGCATCATGGAACCAATCAACCCATCCACAGTGTGGGACATCCCAGGTTTGTCTTGGCCAAATGGTATGGGTCTGGGTGCATCATGTAACACTATGTATAAGTAACGTGATTGAGCATAGATGAGGTCAAAATGTTGGGCCGTGTTGATGGCTTCCTCTTTTGACTGAGGAAAAGTGGATGTGACATCATTGGCGATAACAGAGATGAGTGATTTGAGAAACCAATCAAGATGTTGTTCTTTGGTGGTTTCTTCTTTACACAAACTACGGTGCCAACTCCATTCATGTATGTGATCGGCTATATGGATAGTAGTAGTTTGTTTGAACTCTGAGAGAAGTTCTAGGCCAGTATCATGATGAACTGGTAGTTGGAAAAAGGATAAAAAGGCCTTGTCCAATTATTCAAAGGTCACATGGGACCTTGATTTTTCGTCCACATACAATTTGGTTGAGGAGCACATGAGAGTTCCTTGAAACAACCTTAAGTGGATGGAATCATCCATGATGTTGTTTGAAGAGAACCATAAGTGGAAGGTCATAACATGGTTGGCGGGATCATCCTATGGTTTTCCTTCAAACTTTGGAATATATGAAGGTAGTTTGGTAGGCATATTAGGCCAAGTGAGATCATTCATGAGTTTGGTTAAATTGATAATGTTAAGGGATGCCAAGTATGGCATAGGGAGATTTGGCAGAGGATTAGTTCCAACCATCGTGTGAGCAGGTGGTGGAACTGTCCCTTGAGATATATTTGGTGGGGTTGTACTTCTCCCTTGAGAAGAATTTTTCCCCCCGCCTCCTTGTGAAGGAAAACTAGTGGATGGATGGCCTTCGGAATTGGACCCAAGCAAAGTGGAACCAAGTAAATCTGATCCAAAAATAGTAGAAATCACGGGGGTGTGATATGGTTGATCCGGTGAGTTGGAAAGACTAGGGACTCCTCCTAGAATAGGAGGAAGATTCTGCAAGCATCTAGAACAATGGGAATTTTGTGGGTCCCCTGTGGTTTCCAACTAGCAAAGTGAATGTGTGAAAATGGTGACAAGAGAGCAATAAATGATCAATATCTTTGTAAAATTTGTACCTTCACAAGATGGTGTAACTCACAATTGCATGTAATCAAATGAGCATCATACATAAATCAATTGTAAATAAGCAAACAAGTGGATAGGTGGATTTTGTCCGCGTGGGGGATCAAATGAAAAGAAATTATCATGTCCTAAAAGAAGTATCTCCCTTCCTCTCAAATAGCACTCGGCCTTCCAAAAGCACTCAACAATGGGGTCTGAAGCCACCGAAAGAGGAACTAGTGAAGGTTGAAATAATCAGTTATAATGAGGGGTAGAGGGTGCATATCCCGAAAGAGCTGGCGATATTTCCTAATAGCCACACAAAATATTATCAAGGTGTGATTGCAGCCCACAATCGCCACCTGGGTATATTTCCTAAATTTTGGTCACTAGGTACCTCGATCAAAGTGTGGCATTTAGATTTTCGACTAAGAAATGGGTCATGGGTTGGATTCCCTTCCAAGAGTTAGGTGACTGAAGGAGGGATGCATAGAACAACAGGACCTCAGCCTTCAACCCTTCATGGGTATCTCCATGCCTTATGGTGTAGGAACATTTGACTTGGAGGATTTGAAGGTTCCCTATTTCTCAACTTCTATGTTTGAAAATGTGAGAACCATATAACGGGGGGTTATTTGGATGCCTACCCCCGAAATCCTACTTAGACTAAAAAACTTATTTCAGCACCTCATGTGGAGGAAAACTTAGTGAGTTCTTATAAAAAAATTAGATGTGGTGGCCTAAGAGATTGGGGGTGTGAACCAATCTCATTTGAATTAATGGGTGTGGACAATTTCCAAAGAAGTAGTGGGACGTTTCATAATTCCTTTGGAGAAAACCTACTTCAACCTCCATGATTCAAAAATGGAAATTATGTGTGTGGGGAGTGACTTTGTGTGTGAGCAAGTGAAAAAAAGTGTGCCAATTTTTTAATAAGTTAGGTGTGAGATTGCAACATGTGGACTTCCTGTGGTCCCTACGAATCTTATTTACCTATCTTACTACGTGTTGTTGGTACAACCTTGAGGAATTTTATAAGCCCTAAAGAACTAGCAATGTGGACATATCGATCCTTTACAAATCCTTTAAACTCCCTGAATGTTGTTTACACTAAGAAAGATTTGAAACTATCCTAGATTTCAAGCATGTGGGCATGTATGGGTCTGTTACTTTGATCTTTAAACTTCTCTAGATTGTGATGTAAACTAAGAAAGAATTTTTAATAAACTATCCTAAGTTTGCGACATGTGGGCATGTATGGGCCCTTACAAAACTTTTAAGATGATTTCAAAAAACTAAGAGGAACCCTAGGGGGGGTTTGTCCTCTCCTAAATATTTTTGTTAAGGGAGATGAAATGTCCCTTTAACCACCTTTCTGATTCTCAAGATCACACTAGGGTGCAAGAGAAGAGCATACTCAAGGGTCAAAGTTGACTTCTAGTCCCAATTTAAGTGATTTATGTATGAAAGAAACAATCTCAACTTAAAATTTTACCAGCCAAACAAGCCATCCATGTGGCAACCAAAGCAAAAGAGGATAATATTGGTTCTTTTTACCCCCTAAGTACCTATGTGAGCTAACCTTTAATATGGGAAAGGACTCTAAGTGGAGTTCATTTTCCTTACAAAGTGCATGAAATAAAAAATCTGAATGCTAGGGGCTTTCAAATCATCATAAAAACCCTTACAATTTTGAAAAACTCAAGTTATGCTCGGGTTACAACTCTGACAGGTGCACAGTGGGTGCACAATGTGCAAAATGCGTAGTGAAAATAATTCTATGGTGCGCATAGTGCACAGAGTGCACGTCTGTGGGCAGGAAAAACCGTGCACTTCTTGTCACGCGTCGGGGGAGAAATTTCCAAGTGAAATACTCCTTCCCCAGCTCTAAATTTTGACTTTTACAGGTTGGGCTAGGTCGGTTTTGGTACCTGCAAGACAAATTGATCAAAAATAAGTTCTCTCTAAGCTCAAATAGGGTGGAATTTCATATTGATCCCCAGTATGGTCGTCAATTTGTTGTGTTGGTTTTGTCACTTGAGTGAGAGAAACAACAACACTTGCATGCCTAGATGAGCCTGCTAGACAAGACAGAAGTTTTTGAGTGGTTTAAACAAGCCAAACACATGTATAAAAAAATAAATAAAACTAAAACAACTAATAAATAAAAGTTAGAAAGAATGAGAAACTTAGAACCATGAAAATCAAACAATGACCAACATAATGCTATCAATGGATCAATAGATTAGTAGGAAAAACATCATAGAGAAAAATAGGGACTTATGAGTCCCCTCTTCCTCCTTGGGAAGGCTCTTGAGTTCCCTAATGGAGAGCTCTTCATACAATGGAATAAATGGAAAATGGTGAAGAACAACAATGCATATTCCCTCAAGAGGTGAGTGGAATGGCTTATTGCAATGATGCTTGAAGGCTCCAAAGAGAAAAGAAGATTCTCGAGGGAGAATTCTTGAAGCATAAAAATACTATGAAGATCTTGGTTTCTTAGTGCACCCATGGCTCTTATTTATATCATTTCTTCAAGGAAAAATGTAATTGGTTCTTAGTGTGAACAAGGGGCCTTTTAGGGCACCCTATAGTCCTTGAACAACCCCCATTCGGATTTTGCTCAGATATGAGGGTCAAATCACATTGGGCATTGGTCCATAAGTGGTTGAGGCACCGACAAGATCCATAAATGTGTCCTTCATAGAAGTGTGCATCTTTTCTCGTACATAGCCATGCACTTGGCTCATTGTGCACACTGAAGGATTTGTTGGCCCACACACACTATGCATTGTGCGCGCGCTTCCTTTGGTGAATTTGTGCATGTCAATTTTTTACCCAATTTTATAGGTTTTTTCCTTTTGAATGCATTTCAATGTTGTAGGTGGACTAATTGTTGTTGGCATTGATGTGTTTCCTTAACCATTTGCATGCAATGTTGCGAATGATTTTTCAATGATAACAACTAGAAGTAAGAAGTTCCCCCATATGTGATATGTAGTCTCAAAGATGAGGAATTTGGGCATCTACTAAGCTATATGCTTTCCGAAGACAAGGTGTGTGAAGCTAGATAGTAGTGAAATCAATAGTTGGAAAGTATGGAATCTATGACCGAGCACTGAGGTCATGGAATGAAAGGTTTCATTTGAGAAATGGAAAGTTCTAAGCTAACTGAACAATGAACAAACTATGTGTTTGTGTATGCATGTGAGCACTCATGATACTAGAGTAGTTTTTAAAAGTTGTCCAAGAGAGATGAGTATATGATTGTCACATAGTGGTGGGATATTGTGCTAAGTGTTTGTTTTTAAGTTTGTGCCTCCCTCTAGCACGGTGAAGAGGAATATGGAAAAAAAAAATCAAATCGCACCATGTACAGAATGTAGGTCTGAGGAATTGTAGCCAACAAGGGATTTCATTGGATTATGAATTGTATTAAGGTGGGTGAAGCGCCACAAATATGATAGTAAATTTGCTTCCAGGAAAATGTTATTAGCTCTGGCATATGAGAAAAGTGTTTTTTTTTTGTAGTCCCGCAAGTGAATCTATATACTCAGTACTAAATTGCTTGTTCTGAGACTGAGGTATAGGCAGTACGAGAGTTTGAAATTGATCCAAAAACATGAGGATTCGAAATGCATCCAGCAACATGACTTGAAATGGAAAGAGGTCAGTTCCTAGTAATCTGATAATAAAACTAAGTGTACGATCAACAAAAAAATATTCAATGTAGAAGGGTTGTTCATTACTCATATACAACATTCTAACTATTAGAGAGAGAGATCATTCAAATGTTTTCTTGATATTATCATCTCTTTGGTAGTTATGTATCTTCTCCCACCAATGAATATTAGTTTTTATTCGAATTGGTTCAATCTAGGTGACTTGGTCACATTAGAAATGCCATTACGCCACATGCTTGCTTATTTTAGTTTTTTGTAATTAAATTATGTACATATTTCTAATCCAACCTATTTGGCAACTAATTATTTTATATCTTTCACCATTAAGTTAAATTAGGTTCGTCATCAGATATCATCAGGAATGCTACCAAGACCTCTCCAGTGATTTCATCTTTCTACCTATAACAAACAAAAAAAATTCCAATCCCATTGAAGATAATTAACATTTGCAGCATATTAAGCAACATTTGTGGAATATTAAGCTCATATTGCTCCAAACAAATAGAATACTTTAGACTAGCGAGACAATTTTTATGTCTGCTATGGATGGATGGTTCACAAGAATGGCTTAGAGCTCTATTGGATGGCTTCGATTTCTGTTGGTGGCACCTAGATAGGTACATATAGCCTAAATAACCAGTGTTGATAAAGGAATTTTTGTTTTTATGAATTTTCAAAACAAGTTGTTTTCCTCATAATTTTTAGTGTCTAGAGAATTGTACTAACCAAGCTAAGAAGGTAGACATTAATGCATGCAATTTAACGTATGAAAAATTGCTGGAAAAATTACACAGATAAAGTGTCTAACCTTTGTGGAACTCCACCTTTTGCAAAGAATACGACCTTCGTGGAACTCACCCTTTTGTATATAATACGACCTTCGTGGAAATCCCATAGAGAATACGACCTGCATATGCATATCTAGTACATATTGCACATATTTCTTGTAGGTGGAAGGAAAGGTTTCCCATGGGGTGAGGAAGGGTTAGGAAGAATCACAATGGAGATGGTAATATACTATAAGGAAGAAGATAAATAGGGAGATAACAATAGCCATGGAAATGGAAAAGATAGATGCCTATAGTGCTTGCAAGTGACATGCACTTGGCCAAGTGGAAGTGGAGATGGAAGGCATTTGACATCTCACTAGAGGTGCCAAGGCCACCACTTGAAGGGTTATGACTATATTTTAGGATCTTAAAACATTAAGAATTTAATGTTTTCAATTAATGCTAACACGAAACTTAGTATTAATTCACACTACTTCCTACATATTTTGTTTACTTAGTTTCAAGTAACTATTTCCCTAAGTTTGAAGGTGCTCACCTCTATATGAGGCCAAATAAGGCCTCATATTTAAAACTTAGGACTAAAAACCAAATTTGTTTTGGAAAATTGCATGCAAGTGTTGAAACTTTGGTTAAAATTGTTTATTTTCGTGCCATACTAATAAATCCATGGAAAACTGATTACTAATAGTCCCTGCAGCCCGGAGGGCGGAGACTTAAAAGAAAAAACTTTCCAATTTTGATTAATTATGAATGTGAACAATAAGATGGAAAGGGATGTGCAAAAAATATAACTTATGGGTTTAGAGGACCTTTTTATCATTTATGTGTAAATTGGGCCATAAAAACCTTCAATATAATTTGTCACAACACCTATGGACATAGAAACATGGAAACCTTTTCCAAATACTCTGAATAAAAATAATTCAATTCAAATTTCATGTGTCACTAAATATATAAATATTAGCCACAATTAAAATATATAATCAACATTAATAGTGACACTAAATTGGTGGGGGTGATGTAGCAAGATCTATTATTTAAATGCAATAATTATTAAAATTTAGAGATACTTGATATATGTAGCCAATACCTCCTTCACCAAACCTTGAGATTCATTGACCCTTGCAACATATCAAATTAATCCATAACCATGATAGCCAACAATATTATAAGAGAAAGGTAAGCATAAGGTGGACTTGAATATTATATAAGAAGGGACTATATATTGAACCAAATGACTCACAAAATGAAAGGAATCACAAAATAGGACAACAAGGTATTCCACAAAAAAAATTCTAGCATATAACATTACTTTTTCATACAGGTCTCTTGGCATTTTGACCCAACCATTTGCCTCCTTTTTTATTTGTTGAGGAGGATGTTAATTCAATTGGGGAGGGATATTGGGATATATATATGCAATGAATCCAAAATACCCACTCATGGATTTGCATTTTGTGAGAATGTTATATGTTATTTTTCCATTTTGATTAAAAGATCATGAGTTTCTAAATGTAAAATAGTGACATAGGGATAAGCTCATCCAAATTAGTCAAGGGGAGACCAAATATTTTATAAAAATTATGTAGATAAATAGTAGAGAAGTATAAAAAAAATTGTAACGTTCCCTAGTCCAGTTGAGGTCCATTACGTGCGGAATACTCATTATTATTATTTTAAATCATGTTAATTAATTTCTTGTAGCTCGTCAGCTACAAATTGCATTCATATTTAACTACTGGTTGATACCATTAAATTGATGCATCTACAACATTTTGATATAAACATGAAATGTCGCTAATAACTCATTAAGTCTCATTCACAGAGTTTGTGCACAACAATTAAACACATAAAATAATACAGCAACAAGATAAAACACTTATATTTTACAAATGTTTGTGCGACCAACTACTTGATATTAATGTTCCACCCAACCATAGACTTTCTATTCCAAATATAAATAGCAAGTCACCCCGATTTGGGGCTAGAAATCAAAAAAAGAGGGTGGTCTCTCATTGTCCACTCTCAACTCAAAAATCCCACAACCCATTGGTATTATCCTACAACTATCTCGATTTTCCACCAGCTTTCTTCCTCTTGAACTTCCCAACAGAAGGAATAAACCCCTTCATTAATACCATTCCCTCAATAATCTCTCTTTTTTATTAGGGTCTTTATGGCACAGGTAACTAGGAATCTCTCAGCTCGAAACTCAAGGGAACTCACTGTGAGAAAAACCACCAACATATACACAACAAACACTTATTGTTTCAGTGCAACTCACACATGATTTCACTCTTCAAGCATGAGAACCTGGCTCTTCATTCTTCATCTCCAAAAACACTCTAGAATTTTTTCCACCATGCTCCAAATTCTCCCTCCATGGATGCTCCAACCCCAAGCTCTCTTTCTTGCTCTCTCCTTGTTCATGCAAAAATATTGACTGTCTAAAACTATTGTAATTTCCCATATGAATTTCCTCTTCTTTGGATTTCTTGCTTGGAAAAAACACTTCCCCAAGCTCCTTGTACACCCCCATGCTCCCAATAACTATGGTATGTGACTTCTCACACCCACCCTCTTACATGCATTAAATGATTGGCTTCGGGGACACTCAATCAGAAATATATTTTAATACATAATGATAATAAAATTCAGAAATGTGAATGGAATTAACGGACATGGGTAATTCCCCCTGGTACCCTCTTATAAATTCTCTTATACCCTCCCCTCTCTTGTGTATTATTTCATCCCCCATATTTTTCCATGTCCCCTAGCAGCTAGCATCACATTTTATTATTAAAACTTAGAAATAAATATTTCATATACATCGATTGGTCGTAGCCACAAATTCTATATAGATTATGCATTAATTAAATTGAGGATTATATTGGGGGTGTTACATTCCCCCTCCCTTACAACTATGCGCCATCCTTGATACACACTATGCCAATACATACATACATAAAATTCTGCAATTTAATACTCCAACAACAATTCCAACAATCTTGTATTCCTCTCAACTCGTTGACCCAAGGAATGCACCATTTGTTTATCATGTTTAACCCAAGGAATGTTCCATTCTTTTATGAGGGCCCTCAATGCAGGTTTGATATGACTTTGAGATGTGGTTATAGAACTATAAATATTCAAAATGGAGTCTTGCATTTTGATTTCTTCAAAATTGAAAAACATTTGTGGGTATTCTTCCTGCATTTTTTTCTTCATGCTCTCATGTAGCATATTTAGGAATGTAGTAGGTTCATTGAACCTTTATCATCCCTATGGATTTTTTCTTGTGCACTTTGAATTTTTGGTCCAAGATGCATACTAGTTCCACTCGGAAGTCTCCTTCATGCTCCACTTAGATCACATTCCAATCAATTATGTGGTTAGGGTCAGACACATATTTCTTTAATAATGATACATGAAATACATTATGCACTCTCGTGGATGCAGGAAATGCTAGCATGTATGCAATTGGCCCTATCTTTTCTAATATTTCAAAAGGTGCACAATATCTTACTTCCAACTTTGGTCAACTTCCTAATATTAGTGAACTTTTCTTTTCCTTCACTTTTAAAAACACATGGCCTCCCACTTTAAAATATCTAAACACTTTATTCTTGTCTGCATAACTTTTCTACTTATCCTGGGGAGCCTTTAAATTCTACCTGATATTTTCCATATGCTCTTTCATTTCCTTCAACAGATCTGTCCCAATAACTGCTTTGTATACTGGATTATCCCAACCTACTAGTGTGTTACGCTTTTTGCCATACAATGCTTCAAATGGACTCATTTTTAATGAGGCTTGATACCCATTATTGTAAGAAAAATTAAATAAATGAATATAATCTTCTTGCTTTGATGGTTGATCCTTCACATACATTTTGAGTATGTCCTCAGTTATTCTGTTAGTACTTTCTTTTTTCCCATCAGATTGTAGGTGATATGCAATACTAAGATTTATATTTGTCCCAAATCCTTCGAACAAACTTTTCCAAAAGTTAGAAGTAAACATTGGATCTATATATGAAACAATTTTCTTTGGAAACCCATGTAGCTTGGAAAATGCCTTCATGTAAATCTCTACCATATTTGTTTCCTTGTTTGTATTCTTCATCGAAATAAAATGTGCAACTTTTGTTAACTTATCCACCACCACTGTGATGGAATCATGTTGCTTCACTATGACGGGTAGCTTTGTAATAGAATCAATTGTGACAAATTCCTACTTCCATTATAGAATGGGAAATTTCTTTAGCATCCCTACTAGACATGTCTATGCTCAATGTTTACCTTTTGGCATTCTAGACATCTAGCTATGTAATTAGACACTTTTTTCTTCATTTCGGGACAAAAATATTGGCTTCTTACACAATTGTTTTTTGATATCCTGGGTGCCCAACATATGACACATTGTTCATTTCTCTCAGAATTTCATTTTTATTCTCATTGGAATTCGGCACATACACTTTTCCTTTGTACATGAGGATTCCATCTTCTTTCAGCTCATAAAAATTAAATTTCTACTGAAAATTACCTTGTTGTAATGTTTCTTTTATTTTTAGATATTGTTGATCTAAATTTGTTGTTGCAATAATTTTATCTTTAAGATCAGTATTGGACATGATAATGGATGAAATATGCACTTCACGATCTCTATTGTTGAGTGCATCAGCCACTTGATTTTCTTTACCTTTTATATGCTTAATTTGAAAGTCATACTTGCTAATAAATTCAAGCCATCTAGTTTGTCTAGCATTTAATGTTGGTTGTCCAAACAAATGTTTTAGACCATAGTGGCCTATAGTTAGCTCAAATTTCCTCTCCATGAGATAAGGTCTCCACATTTTCAATGTATGTACAATTATTTCTAACTTCAATTCATGAGTATCATAATTCCTCTCATGTTTTTTTAGTATTTTGGACTCATAGAATACACATGATATTTTTGTTTGAGGACTCAACTGATCCATTCCTTGCATGCATCAGTGCACACCACAAAATATTCATTAGGATATGCAATATTTAATATTGGTTCCCTTGTCAAAATGTCTTTCATCTGCTAAAATATCTCTTCACACTTGGGGGTCCATTCAAATTCTACTCCCTTATTTTGTAAAGAAGTTATCGGGCTTGCAATATATGAAAATCCTTTTATGAATCTTCAGTAATAACTAGCAAGATCGATGAATTATCTGAGCTCCATGACATTTCTTGGTGTTGTTCATCCTATAATGGCCTCTATATTCTTGGGATCAATTGATATTCCATCAGCTGAAATTATATGACCCAAGTAATGAATCTTGTTTTGATAAAAGATGCACTTACTTAGCTTAGCATACAACTTATGTTCTATTAAAACTTTTAGCACCATTCTTAAAAAAAATTCATGTTCCTCTTCTGACTTATAGTAGATGAGTATATCATCTAGGAACAAAATTACAAACTTTTCCAAGTATTCCCTCAACACTCCATAAATTAGGCACATGAAAACAGCCAGGGCATTTGATAGTCCAAAAGGTACTACCATGAACTCATAATGCCCATATATTCTTCTTAATGTTATATTGTTGAAGTCTTCTTCCTTTATCCTTAATTGATGATAACATGATCCCAAGTCAATATTGGAAAATATTCTCTCACCTTTCAATTGATCAAATAAATGATCAATCTTTGGAAAAGGATATTTGTTTTTTATGGTGACCTTATTTAGTTGTCTGAAATCAATACACGGCCTTAAGGTTCCATCTTTATTCTTCACAAAAAGGACTAGGGATCCCCAAGGTGACACACTTGGGTGTATATACACCTTGTTCAAAATTTATTCAAGCTATATATGCAACTCTTTAAATTTTGGTATGCCCATACTGTAAGGTGTATTGGACACCAAGGCAGCTCCTGGCACCAAATCAATATAGAAATCAGTGTTTCTCTTTGATGGAAATCCTAGGATTTCTCCAAAAACATCTTCAAAATCCCTTAAGACTATATGGTCTCCAATGCTTGCCACTTTATCTTTGGTTGCCTCTTTCATACAAGCTACAAAAATCCGACATCCCTTCCTAAAAAAACTTTTCAGCTACATCGTTGAAATTTCTTCAATATCTATAGCTCTCGAAATTCTTTGAATCTTTACTTTCTTTCCATATTCATGAAGACAAGTTATTGTCTTTCTATAATAGTCTAGGAAAGCATGGTGTTTTTCCAACCAATCCATACCAATTAGACATTCATATGAACCAAATGGAATAATGTTCACATCTACATTCATCTACCAAATGGACAATATTTAACCATCTCATTGATTTTTCCTTAGCCCCAGTGTGTAACTAAACTAAACAGGATTTCTTATGCTTACTCCTTTGCAAGTGAAATATTTCAACAATGTTAGATTTTATGTATCTATGTCTAGCTCTATAATCAACTAAAATTGTTATGGGTTGGTTATCAATCTTACCTTTCACTTCAATCATGGGGGATTGATATTTTTCTTTCCTATTGTCTAAGGCTCCATAAATCCTTGGCATGACTCCTCCCATATCTTCAACTATTTTAGCCTTCTAAATTTTTTGGACGGTCCTCGTTATTTATCCTTTGTGAGGGCAGTCCCTATATAAGTGGTTTCCCTCACATCCCCAACATTGTACAGATTGTTGAGTTGTCCTTTTCCCAAATGAATATGTTATCTTGTGCTCATTTTGGGATGACTAAGCTTGTTGATTTTCTTGGGATTTGTTCATAAAAAATGGTGTTTTAAAACATTTCTTCACTTAAACCTTTTTACCCTTCATATTTTCATTCCAAGCTTTTTGGAAAACTAGTTTTTCTATGCTCTGCTCATAAAGATGATTTTTTCTCATTATGGCTTCCTCCAAAGTATTTAGGTTAACATATTGTATGTTGTCATTGTTGAAATAGGGTAACCCACATAGAAACCTTTGGATTTTGACCTTCTCATCCTTTATGACGTCAACTTGCTTTAGAAATTCAAAGAACCTCTTCTCATATTCATCCATTGTCATGCTTCCCAACTTGAGTTCAAATAACTCCTTCATCTTCCTTTCATACTAATGCTCAGAAAAATATTTCTCTTGGAAGTATATTTTGAATTTCCTCCATGATATCCTTTTCTCATCAAGGTGCTTATGTTTCTTAAGTCAATACCACCACATGGATACATTTCCTTGCAAGATGTAGGTTGGAATTATAGCTTCTACTCTTGAGGGGTAATCATGCAGCTGTAAATATTTTTTCATTTCCAACAACCAAGCCTTGGTCTCTTTTCCCTTCCTATGATATCCATTCAAAGTTGGTGCCTTGATTTTCCTAAGTTCACCTTGCATGATGTCTGCCTCAAGCCTTATTCTTTGCCTCCAGACAAGAGACACACTTGGGATACTCCCTGGCCCCAAACTTGCATGAGTTATTCTTGTGTATTTCCTTGGATAATGATGGCACCTGCTCATTCTTCTTAACTGCTTATCATTTCCACGATCATCCTTTCTTCTATGGGAATTTGATGTTGACACTTGTCTTACACTAGCATCATGGTTGGTGCCAAATTCCTTGTTGACTTTCTTATGCAATATATTCAAACTTTCAAGTATCTCTTCCTGAGCCTTCATAATCCTTTCATTATATACTCTAATTAGTATTATTCACAAAGTTCATGCACAATAGTTAAACACATAACATAATACAAAAACAATATATAACACTTTTATTTTAAAAACATTTGTGCAACCAACCTCTTGGGACAGACGTTACACCCAACCATAGACTTGATATTCCAAATCTCAAAAGCAAGTCACTCCCGAGATGGGGCTACCAATCCACAAAAGAGGTTGGTCTCTCACTACCCACTTTAAACTCGAAAATCTCACAACCCATTGGTATTCTCCTACAACTATCTTGATTTTCCACTAGCTCTCTTCCTCTCGACTGTCCCAACACAAGGGATGTACCCCTTCATTAATATTAGTCACTTGAGAATCTCATTTTTGTATTAGGGTCTCTGTGGCACATGTAAGTAGGAATGGCTCATGGGAACTCAAGGGAAGTTCTCACTATTAGGAAAACTACCATCATACACAACAAACACTTCTTGTTTCAGTGTGACTCACACATGAGTTAACTCTTCAAGCCTGGTAACCTAGCTCTTCAGTATTCAGCTCCAAAAACACTCCAGAATTAACTCCACCATTCTCCAAATTCTCCCTCCATGGATGCACCATCTCCAATTGCTACACACCTAAATGTCACACCACCATGTCACACTTAAGTGTTGTAAGTGTCGTATGCACCTTACGAAGTGTCGCATGCACTTTATCAAGTGACGTATACACCTTAGTAAGTGTCGCATGCAATTTATTAAGTGTAGCAATGTTGACACCATAGGAGAACATTTTTCATAATCCCTATTCATTATGGAGAAAAACCCATCATGAAAAGGTCAAAATATTTCCTTTTACCTTGATATTTTGACCATTTTTAAAGGTCAATGCTCCCCTTCCCATGTATAGGGAGCATTGAACTCTTATCAATGCTCCCCTTCCCATGTATAGGGAGTGTTGAAAATTCTCTATGCTTAGTGTTGGGGGAGTGTTGAAGTGGTTACAGGAAGTTGCAACTAATCCACCTTATTCTAAGGGTCAATTTCAAGAGGATGAAATCAAGGATTCAAGTCATATCTCATGATTCCATCTTAAGTAAACTCATTCCCAACTTATGGAGAAAAATCCTCAACCATTTTATAAAATACTTCATGATGGATAAGCCTCTAACTCCTATATAATGAGTGAATTCCAAGGTGAAAGGGGGAGAAATGATATCAGGGTGTCAAACCTTTGATATTGCAAAGATAATTCATCAAGCATCATCATTCAGATCTTGAGACATCCAGGCAAGGGTTGGACTGGAGAACTTGGAGGAGTTGTTGCAAAGTCAATGGTGGTTTGCAAGTACCTCACCATGTTTCTCCATTAATACAACTTGGCATATTTCCTTCATGTTTGTCTCTTTGATTCATACATGTCTATTGTTCTAAATTCAGCATAGTTAGATCTATCTTCAGTTGACAATCTAGTGTAGAGGAAGGTGGTTTCTTTATGTTCTTTGCAGGATCTCTCTCACACCTAGGAGCTTCGTCAACAAGGTTGGAAGTTGGAGAAACAAGGATTACCATCATAAATAGGTAAGTCACCCACCTTGTTCCTCTCATTTAATTGTCGAAGTAGGTCTAAAGGGAAGTTATTGTCCATTTTTTTCCTTCTGTCTTCGATCAAAGGAAACCTGATCCAAGGGGGATTTCACCTATCTACATGGGGGATTTTCCACAACAGAAAACTATTAACTACACTGGGGAATGATTTTTCCTAGGTTTCTATCCTTTTAGATCTTGTTTTTCCATTTATCTTTTTTATTTTGATTCTTGTTATTTGAACTCTTCTTTCTTTCTGTTGAATCTGGGAAAAAATTGGTGTTGTTTCAACCATTTCCAGGAATCAACACTCCCCCACAGTGGCCCACAGAGTGTTGAAAAACCTTATCAATGCTCTATGCCAGTGTCTTGAGGAGCATTCACCCCTATTCAACACCCTATCTGTCTCATTATAGGAGTGTTGATCTCCTTCCTGGGCCTGTTTTGAGCTCATTTTGCCTCTGTTTTTTCATATTTTTCACTCATTTATTTGCATTAGAGTCCTCTAAACTTGGTTACGAATTTGTTTGATTAAAAGAATTGTGATCACCAACTTTTCTTACCTATTTTATTCTTGCAAGTCCTTCAAAATTATGGAATGATCATGACTTTCCTAGGCTAACCTGATCCTTTGGTCAAAGTATGTCTTACTAGTGGTTTGATCCTCATAATGAAGGTTTTCAAACTTTTGTTATCCTGATTTCAAAACTTATTTTGAATTTTTCTTCATTGATTTGGAATTTCAACTTTTCATTTATCTTTGATTCTTGCTACTCATTTTTTGAGGTTTTTAAACAATGATTTTCTTTCTCTTTTACAATTTTGAGTCCTTGATTTAGCAAGTTTTCTCACACTTGAATTCTTTCAGTTTTCATCAAACTTTTTAGTGCACTTTGTTTGGTTTATATTTTCTTCATGTTCCTTTGTGTCAAACATTGATTTCCTTCATTCTAATTGAAAGTAATGAAGAAAAAGTCTTGCATTTGAAACAATTTAATTTGCATATACAACCAAACAAAGAGAATTTTTTTGCATTCTTGAGAAATTTGTTTTGGTACATGTTTTGAAAGAGCTAGTCTTTCATTTGATTTAGTATTCCATAAACATTTATTTGATATTTTGGCATAATTTTTCTCTTCATTTAAGAGGAAAATTGAAAATTGGCATGATATCGAGTGCTTTTTTATATTAAGAAGAAAAGAATGTTATAAAATTGATTGTCATTGATGTCAACATTAGAGGAAGTATAGAAGCCTCTAAAAGAATTGGGTAAAATTGAAAAAGTATCCAAAGTGGTCCCCTTATGGCGTATCTTTAAGCATGGCCCTCGCAGGAAGATACTTTGAATAATTCTACAAGAAATCCATAGGTGTAATCATGAGGCCCAAAGTTGACTTACTAAACTGAGATTGAAGAACACTTCAAGTACATGCAAAACTCTCATAGATGGATAGTACTCATCATGTCATTTCCAACAATAGGTGGTATGCCACGTGGTTCCTCATGGTTAGGGAGATATTCCCTCATGAAGTTGGAATCCCCGAAGAATGGTTAAGAATCCCCTATTAGGTTACAAGTCATTAATGAAAGGGTAAATTGGTTGTAACAAGAAAGTTGAAGGAGCCCTAAAGTTAAGGAAAGAGGTTAATTAGAAAAAGTATATATACACCTCGAGAAATATCTCATAAGTACATTCACACACACATTATATTGAATATCTCTGAGTGAGCAAGTGATCTATTGGAGAATTTGAGATGGTGAAATCTAAGGCAGCGAAAGAGTGAGAAGTATGGAAGTTTTGAGATTGCAGGTGTGAGGGGGTTTTCTAAGAAAACCCTATTTTGGCTGACCCTCGTGGTTCAGACTACTAGTGTCCCGTGAGGAACCCCCGTGTGTTGTCTAGGCCTTGTCACATGAGGCCCCATGAGACATAAATTCTTAGTCTCGTGAGGCTAAGATTAATTTTGGGAGGATGCTTGGTTCATGTTGCAACAAGGTATGATGGTACAACAAGGTTGTTATAGGGTCTGAGATGGTATGCTTCAAGTTTCATGACTAAAGGTATGTATTTTATGTGTTTATTTTAGGATTGTTTTATGGATGGTATGGAACATGCTTAAGGCACGTCTTCGATCCCTTGTGGTACATGGTACATGGTTGCATATGGTTGAGGTGATATTGATACATTTTTGAGATATATTTGTGGTACTTTGTTTATGGATGTTATGGTTCATTGTTAGAGGCACATCTTTGTATTGGGATATGTATGAGGCACATTCCTTGGTGTTTGGTTGAGGCACATCATTGATGATATGGTACATGTCTATACATGATTGATTGTTTGGTACATGGTATATAATTGGCTATTCATAATTGATGTTATGGTATCTACACTTGGCATATCTTATGGTACATGGTTGATGCATGTATAGTACATATGTTGGTACAAATGTTGGTGTGTAGTTGATGCATGGTATGGTATAGGGTTTTGGTATAGTTTTTGGTACATGGTTAAGACAGTGACAAGTTAATAGGTTGATGACCAATTACATATTGATGAGACAGTGAGAGTGACAGATTGATGCAACACTGACACATTGAATGACGGGTTGATTATAGGAAGTGATAGTATCAGTGGAAGTGATAGCATCACCGGTAGTGATACTTAATTATACACTTATATTTCAGGGTAGGAGAATGGGGAAAGGAAAGGGGGTCATAGCCTCCTTCTGGTTGTAGCTAGAGAATACAAGGAGTTGGAGATTCCTTCAGGTTGGAGCCTGTAAAATAGGGAGTTGGATCCTCCTTCAATTTTTAGATGGAGAATTCAGGGAGTTATAGATTCATTCAGGTTGGAGCCTGTAAATAGGGGGTTGGAGCCTCCTTCCAATTGATGTTAGAGAATTGGGAGTTGGTGCTTCCTATGAATGTATTATTTTGATATATAAGAAATCATTTCATGGTTTTCTCCCATTTGGGTTTCCACGTAAAATCTAGTGTACTGTGCATGTGGTTATTTGATGTGATACTACTTATGGTTATATGTTCATGGAATTTTAAATTAAGGAATACATTTTTAATGATTATATAATTTGATTGAAAATGGTAACTAATTGCATAATATTGATTCATCCACCTTAGTATTCCAACAAAGAACTCTTATCCTTCCCATAGATATAATTCATCGAAAAGAAATATTTGCATTTCATTCATTTTACATTGTATTGGAGTTGAGCCTCACACAACATTAGTTTCATCTCCGTGATGAAATTTCTATGTAAAGAAATCAATTAAAATCAACCAGCATGCTAATAAAATCAACTAGACATTTTTTTGTTTATAGTATACCAATGAAAGCATAGGGTTAAAGTCTTTGGACTAGGGAAAGTGAGTAAATTATCCAAGACTAATAAACAAAAATATAGAACACTAAAGAGTGACAAAATTTGATTGTCGTATAGGCATTGTTGGCACAGGAGTAGACCCAGGGTTCAACACTTAACAGTGCACCAACAAAACCCCGACTATCGGCCCTTTCGGAAACACATGTGAAGTAAGCGAGGTCTCACCTGAGGTAGAAGCAAGTGGGGTTACAGAACGCAGGTGTCTGTAACCAAGTTGGGACACAGATCTGTGATAATAACACTTCGCAAGGTATTTTGTTAATTCTTAGGAAGTGACAGAAATTAGTTCATTAACCTTATGAACATCGCAGAGCATAATCTAATATATATCTAGCGCAGTAATAACAAAATATTATGCACCTTAAACACTTAGCACTTAGCACTCTAAATCAGATCTATAATTTTAACATAATCAATGCATTTAAGTAACACATACATATTCATTGCACATCTAATATAAGCACTAAGAAAAACATAATAGATATAACATTGCACAAAGAAAACCATAAGACACTAGATATATGTGGTTCACCCTAGTGTGGGGCTACGTCCACCAACCACTTCACCTTCTTTATTATGTTCTTGAATCTTACATTCATTCACTCTTGTGCATTAAGCCACGGAGTCAAGCTTCGCACCAGACAGGAGATCTGTGCACTTAGCACCAAATCCTCCTTCCAAAACTAGGTCAGGGCACAGAGCCAACCCTCTATCAAGCACAGAGCTACTCAAACTACTTTCACTTAGCTCTCAAAAATTTTACTTTTACCATACACTCTTCTTTATTTATACTTTTACAAACCCTTACAATAAGGCCTAATCATGGGTAAACCCCATGGGACAACATCCCATAAACCCATTACAAAAACCCTAGAAAACACCTTACTGGGTCCACATAGCCTGCAAAAATGGGTGAGATCCACAATCTCAGCTCTACCTAGGCGCTCCTTCTTTGAACAATGTGTCGAAGTCCAAAAGTGGTCCAAATATGGCCACGGTTTCCTCAAAACTTGGTTGAGGGCCAACAGGCCCCCAACACTTACCTGTGACTCATCCTAAGTCACTTAGGTATGGACAATGTTGCTTTGAAGGCCTCGAGCTTAAATCGAGCTGCCTCGACTTGTTTCTTCTCCTGAGCCTCCTGCTCAGCGAACTCCAGGATCATCTACTCTATAACAGGCCCTTCTAGGCGATGTTCTACTGATGCAACTACTTGGTCCAATTGTGATCCATGTCCATCAATCTCTTCGAACACCTTGCAGGCTTCATCTTACACAGGTTGCAGCTTTTGCATGACTTCCATTACCTTTCCCTGAAGGGCAGTGATCTCTTGGTGTATCGTGTGCTACTCCTGGGATCTATTCATTCTTTCAACTATGGTGAGCAGCTTCATCTGTGCCTGCATGGAAAGTTCTCGCTATTGTGCCTCCTGTAACTGTGTTTCTAGCTTCCTCAGCTCTGGATCCTCGGTGAGGCATTCATATGTCTATGCACTTCTATCACTCATTTTTTTTCATTTTGAGGTGAGGGATCTTATCCTTACTATTGTTTTCTTAGTGATTTCCTACCTCTAGTCATGCACTTCTTGTGGGGTGCTCAACACTTCTTGGGCCTCCAATTCTACTATCCTAGCTTGAAGCTGGTGGATGAGCTCAGTGAGCTTCACTACTTGATCCTTGACCGAATCTTTCTCTTCAAGTGACAATCTTGGCACAGAGTGACATGCATTACTCACTACTTCTTTGACCATGGCCCACTCTACGAGAAACTTCTCCTTTTCTCTCTGTAGTTGGGATTTTTCCTCCTGGAGCTTCGCCTGAAGCTCTACTTTCTCACTTTCCTGGGCTGCTACATTTTCCTGTGTTGCTCTTAATTGTGATAGGACTCCATCTTTCTCATGTTTTAGTGATTTTGTAGCCTTCTCCTTCTCTTCCTAGACTCTCTGAAGTAGATCTTTTGTTGCATCTGCAAGTCTTCTCAATTGGGCTGGTTCATCCCCCAATTCTGCAATCTGTGATGAGGAACATGGATGATTTTAGGGGATAAATTTCGCTCATGGGCTAATTTTCCATGTTTTTTCCAAAAATGGGATTCTCTATTTTTAAAATGAATCGCCCAAATTCTATAGGATAAAATTATTTTACCTTAAAAATTGCCAAAAATTTATAAAATCTTTATAAATTTCAATATTTTTACAAAAATATCGCCAAACATTTATAGTTGGCATATGAAGGATTAGTAAGATTCTCCAAGGTTTCTACATTTTAAAACAAATTTTCATCCTTAAAATCATCCCTGATGAGGAAAGCACAGTAGGTACTACGTGGACCAAACAAACAGCTTATTGCACTTCCTTCAATTCCTTCTCGGTCCTTCTATATAGCTCCTCCTGCTTCTCTCCATATCTCTGCAAGATGTCCTTGTAATCATCCTCCATATCTCGGTGGACTAGACTGATATTGTCCTCCGTGAGTGTGGCCTCCAACTAGGGATTATTAGCATTCCTCCAAAGAAACCTTCCTTGTTGAAGGTTTCTTTGGAGGAACCTTCCTCTTCTGTGGTGTTATTGTCCCAACAGGGGGATCCTAAAGTGGAGGGGTGGTAGCTTCACCTCATCCTTGCCCTTCTTCTCCTTCATATTCTCCTCCCTATCCTTCTGCTTCGTCTTCTCCTCCTCCTAGCGAGCCAGACACATTATCTTCAGAAGCATTGTCCTCCTCATCGCTCTCTATATCCTGGACTTCTTCCTACCTTTTCTTATTCTTCATCCCACTGGACTGTCCGACATGCTCAACCCAAGTGACTATGGGGCTTCCTATGGTGTCAGTGTCGGAGAGTTCTACATCAGTGACAGGTACAAGAAATTCCTCCATCCACTCCTTTGTAATTTGCTCCATGTCTTCATATGTCATCTTGTAGTACGACTATAATTCTTCCTGGTTCTCATCTCTACGCACAATGATGTAGATGAAATGTGGATCTGCACGGAACTTTTTTATTGGTCAGTACTGGTGCAAGGTGAATGGTGTCATGTGTGGAAATGATTCAATGGAAACCTTTAATTGTTGATAGTATGCATGAAACACAGTGTTGGACTGCCATTTCTTCATCATGTCATTGGTGTACCATAGGGTTTAAAATCGAGCAGCCAACGGCTCCGAGGGTTCGATTTCTGGGAAGGTGGCTCCTTCAGGGACTTTCCAAGAGACAAATGCGATCAAAATGATCAGTCAATTGTAATGGAATTCATATCCCAATTCCTGGGCTTCGCGGAAATCCCGGTAATGGAACCATTTGTTGGCACAGGGAAAAACCCAGGGTTCAATGCTTAATAGTGCACCAACAAAACCCTGACTATCGTCCTTTTTAGTAACACCTGCGAAGCAGGCAAGGTCTCACCCGAGGTAGAAGCAAGGGGGGTTGCAGGACGCAAGTTTCTGTAACCAAGCTAGGACACAGATCTATGATAATAACACTTCGCATGGTATTTTGTTAACTCTTAGGAAGTGACATACATTAGTTCATTAACCTTATGAACATCGCAAAACATAATCTAAGATAGATCTAGCGCAGTAATAACAAAAGATTATGCACCTTAAACACTTAGCACTTAGCACTCTAAATCAGATCTAGCATTCTAACATAATCAATGCATTTAAGAAACACATACATATTCATTACACATCTAATCTAAGCACTAATAAAAACATAACAGATATAACATTGCACAAAGAAAACCATAAGACACCAGATATACGTGGTTCACCCCAGTGTGGGGCTACATCCACCAACCGCTTCGCCTTCTTTATTATGTGCTCAAATATTACATTCATTCACTCATGTTCACTAAGCCACAGAGTCAAGCTTCACACCAGACAGGAGATTTGCGCACTGAGCATCAGATCCTACTTCCAAAACTAGGTCAGGGCACAGAGCCAACCCTTTATCGAGCACAGAGCTACTCAAACTACTTTCACTTATCTCTCAAAACTTCTACTTCTACCATACATTCTTATTTATTTATATTTTACAAACCCTTACAATAAGGCCTAATCATGGGTAAACCCCATGGGCCGACATCCCATAAACCCATTACAAAAACCATATAAAACCCCTTATTGGGTCCACATATCCCGCAAAAATGGGTGAGATCCACGATCTCATCTCCGCTTGGGTGCTCCTTCTTCGAACATTGTGTCGAAGTCCAAAAGTGGTCCAAATCTGACCAAGGTTTCCTCAAAACTTGGTCGAGGGCCAACATGCATAGTCAGGAACCCCCTCCAATACAAGGGATAAACACGAGGTCATGTGCATTAGAGAGGTGGAGATTACCCCTCCAAAGCTTGACCAATCATAGTGGAAAGAGCATATATTGGGGTTTTTTCTTGAGTGTTACAAGTTCATTTGGTATCGATGCTTCGTGAATATTGAATATGTTCGAGGTCCTCAGGAGTATTATCATTCCACTTGTCTTTAGTACTCTGGAATAGCTATATACTTTGTTATCTTTCCCATATGTTTGGTCACCATTGTTGACTATACCCCCCCGGAGGCTAATTGAGAGTTGGTAACCTTAGTGGCCTTTCCTAGGTATCTACAGAGGTGACTATGGGGGGCTTCTCATAGTACCTGGGGTAGACCTTGCATCATACTTTCAATACCCTTGGCAGGTGACCCCTTGAAGTGAGCATTTCTTGCACTGAGAATGGCTATTACGTGGAGGTCGGGGTAACTGTTTCTCATATCTTCACTAATGGCTTGACATCCCATATTAGGAATATCCTTTTACATATTGTTTGTTTGGTTGATTACCTGTAGGTATTTTTAAGGGGTGTGTGCTTTCAAAGTTCGTAATTGGCCTTAAGGATTGTTATTTTACTTTCAGTATGGTTGATTAGTATCTTTGAAGATATCTTAGAAGGTAAGGTTTGGATAGTGAATTTCAAGAACCTCAACACGACTCCTCTAATGATGGAATGGTCAAAGAATAGAGTATTGAAACCAGGAGTGTAGCTCCTAGAAGTGGCCAACACACAGAATAAATGGTCACAGCCTTAGTAGAAGGTGTTGTACCTTACAAAAATATTGATTTTAATGATCCACTTGGCCCACTACTTGTTGAACAACCATCCACGATATTTCTTGATGCTTATTCTTCTTACCGCTTATCAATTAGTTCATCCAATAGGATGTCTTCTAATTACACATATGGAATATTGATTCCCCCAATGGACCTAGAGATAGTTACACTTGTACAAATCATTATTGTTGGTGCTTCTTCTTTACTGAGAACATATGTGACCTAGGTTACTCTAAAACAACCACTTGTGAGTACATATCTCTCCACACATGGATCATTTAATATTCTTGCTTCACTGATCCCACACATCAAGTGCTTTACTTGGTTGTCCTACTGGTCAGATAGCTAGCAGTCAAGTCATTCAAAAAACCACATTTACACAAGATACTCAACCCACATCTCCAATTTTACAAATGGGGAGTTCTTATATACCCTTCACTGGAGGTTAATATTCATCTCGATGGAAACCTTTTTCTTAGGGGAAACCCTCAAATATAAATAAATCTCTTATGTGGGGGAAACAACAACAAACCTGGGGGAAAGTTGTTCATGTAGGTCCTTCAATTCCCACTACTACTACCCTGTATCCTATACAACCATATCCAGGAGTTACAAATCCTTTATGGGGTTAACCTAATCTGACAGGCATTCTTCAACAAGGAAATTTGACTGGTCAATCCATGAAACCCATAATTCCAACACAACAGCCCTCTCAAACACAGTATATAGGAGGTCCATCGGGCCAACCGCAATGCATGGGGGGACCATCATATCAATCGCAGTACATGAGAGGACCATCAAGTCAACCGCAATACATGGTAGGACCCTCATATCAACCACAATACATGGTGGGTCAACCATAATACATAGGGGGGCCATTAGGTCAGCCACAGTACATGGGAGGACCATCTAGTTTTACCATGTAGACACAACCTATATATGGTCTTATTGGTGTTCCCATGCCACATTATTACTACCAATATGCACAGGTCAGCTGAAAACTTCCTTTCTTTCCCATGTTAGATCTGCCAGATTTGTCACGTTTGACTAATGATCCTATACAACATTATGCTTTCTGGCCTACCATCCCTGCCAAACTACCTTTCGATATCCCAAAATTTAATGGGAATCCTAGAGAATATCCTAATAACCATGTAATGACCTTCCATATTTTTTTTTCTTAGAACTCTTTTATGGATGATTCCATTCATTTACGACGTTTCCAGTAAACCCTCATAAGAGTGGCAGCAAAATGGTATATTGAACTTCCATGACATTCCTTTAGAAACTTCAACTTTTTAGCTATGGATTTTTTCACTCATTTCCAACTGTTGATTCGATATGAAACCAGTACAGAGCTTTAAATTTTCTTAAGAAATCCACCTCCACTCACATATTTGATCATATTCATGAATGGATGTGGTGGTGATGGTTGATTAAAGTCACGATTTCAGACCAACACTTGGTAGATTGGTTTACCAAGTCATTTTTTCCACCCATGACTAGAGATGTCGCCATGGGAAGTATTGTCACTATGGATAAAGTGATTAGTCATGCTCAATATTTTGACTTGGTATATTCCTAGTCCTACACACTTTATAATTCAATCCCTCATGCTCATTTCTCGTCAAATGATTCGTCAAGACCTACTCCAGAATCCCATGCCAATGGCATGGTGGATTCTGTTACCAACATGAAATTTCTTCCTCTTGTTCAAACCTCTGAGGTGAATGTGTTCCAATCCACTTCTTGATCTCAAAAACTTGGAGGCAAGAAGAAAAAAAAGGGTGGATCCAAGAAATCTTTTAACCAACCAAAGACTACAAAAACTACTGATACCCAACCAAAAACGAAATATAAGATTCCCTACATGATTTGTACATAGGACCACTATAGGAAAGACTTCCATCATTGTGAGGAAGTCCCTAAATTTATGAAGGGTACCCCCCAACCTGCAGTGTTAACTTACCCTTTCCCAACTCAACAACAACAAATGGTTACACAAAATCATGCCCCTCCGCAAGGGGGAACACAAGTAATTCCCACCATGGGGATGCTTCCTCAAGTATCGCTCAGGACTTTATGTTTAAATATATGGTTAGTTTAACAACCAAAGCTAATAATTATGACACTCCTATAGAAAATCATGTCAATGGGGGTGTTTTCGATAAGCCCTCCACTTCTACTCCTCCTCCATCCTCCACCCCTATTCAAATCAAGAGGCATGTGTTGACTCAATGTTGTGCCCGCCCGAGGGCACATTTTGAAAGTCAATTTTCAATCTAAGTTCCCATGCTTCTCAAAGATACAACATTGTTGAATATCGACGCAAGCACCTTGTACTATGTCGACGCTTGAATTTATACAAAACTGTCCAACTAAACATAGAACCTTGTTGTCAACCATTGGAGTTGTGGATCCAGATGCATCAAATATGATTATGTTTAATTTGGAATATTTTAAATCGAGTCTCTCATGTCACCTAGTATTCCAAATTCACACTACAGTTTGTGGGAATAATATCCACTGCACTATTTTGGATGAAGGAGCCTCCACTTATGTCATGTATTTATCCTATTGGAGATCCATTGGTTCTCCTTAACTTAATTAATCTTCCACTACCCTTAAAGTGTTTGATGGACATGGTTTCCACCCTTACGGGATCTTGCAATATTTCGTTGTGGAATTGAAGGCCAAAATCATTTCTATCAACATTGAAGTGGTTGATGTTCCCTTGGATTATAATTTGTTTCTTGGTTGCAGTTGGTTCTATGTTATGAGTGTCATCTCTTTTTAAGTTTTTTACATTTTGAAATTTCCCTATCAAGGGAAAATTGTGACTATTGACCAACTTGATTACTACACACCAGATATCAATAATTCTATAGCGAATAATATCCTTTTCCTAGGATAGTTTGATCTTCAGTATCAAAGTGTGGGGGTAGATCTCCTAAAGGATTCCTCATTCATGGTATTTTTCACCTTATCTCCCCCTAATCCCCCACATGGGGTTTCCACGTTAAACATGATTATGGATATGGTGCAACGATCCTCTGGATCCTTGGGTAGTTCTTGTCCCATCTATCACTGAAACACTAGGTGACAACATGTCACTTAGTCTAGAAAAGTCCCATCTTCCATAAGATATGGTACCTAAACCTTCCCTTCCTCCATCTAAATCAATTGATCTTATTTCTTCCTCCATCTCTAGTGAACATATTCCTATTATTAATCAGAAGTCTCAGAGCATGGAGAAGAAGAGTCGGTGGATGAACCGAATACTGGGGGGCATGTCTCTGGCCTCTGCACATCATACTGAAGCTAAACCACCAAATTATTATGATGACGTTGGGGGGAAATTACCAACCTATGAATACCATGTTGGTAAAAAACCCTCCAATAGGTATCGATCAATGTACCAACCTCTTGACATCATGTTGGGAAGAGGCTCGTTCATGGGTATTGCATCGAGCATAGTTTATTCTCAATTTCAAGCTCATCAAAAATGAAACTGACTTCGAGCACAATTTCATTCTATTTTTCAAGCTCATTAAAAAATGAAGTAAACTATGATCATACTTTGTCATCCTTCAAGCTTGTTAAACCACAGAGACTCATCTTTCGAGTGGTAGTTTACCCCTTTTTTAACCTCGTAAGACTAACTGCGAAAAAGGTATACTCTATTCAATCATGACTAGAAGAGTTATCCCTTGTATTATTTTACACATTTTCAAGCTTGGGACACTAAATTTACAAAAAATTACACCCATGGAGTCATATTTAATATCTTTTTAGACTCTAAATGTGAAAATACCCTGATTTTTCCTTCTTTGGACTCATAAAACATGCATTGAAGGAACCATATGGAACTAAACCCCTCTTTCTTTAGGTTCATTAAACATGTGATGATGGAATCATCGAAGATGAGTTATACCAAGCATATATTATCCTCCTCTATATCATTAAAAAACAAAGAGGTACTCACCAATCATGATGGGAGGAAAAATTGAAGGAAGTGGGTCAAGTTTTGGAAATCATTATGACAGTTGTTTATTGTCTCGCTTGAACACGACACATGTTTTTGTTAGGTCTTACAGTTGTACAATATACTTTTCTCTTATTCATATAAATCTCATGAGTCCTCATACTCCTTTGGCTCACCGAAAGAGTGTCATGGTGATCATTGCACTATGTTTTTGTCTATCTCTCAACCGAGTCAATGTTGCCAAGTTATTTTTTGTGCCTCACGATGTTCAACGGAAGTTTCACCTCAAACTAACCATTATGCATTATTACTATATTTTCATCCTTGTGTCAGTCCATACTCATTTAATCCACCATATTACATCACTTCCCAGTGGCATTTTTTTTTTTGATGATGAGGGATACATCATGGCCCTCCTTCGACGAGTCTATTCTTGTTGACTTCAACACATTATCCAAGAATTAGACTTAGAAACCAAATAAGTATCATGGAGCCTGTATGACTCAATGAAATGCCTCCTCACTTTCGACAAAAGGTTTACATCATTGGCCTTTGATCGAATGATTCCATTGAAGTGGTCATATGATTCCATGAGTGGGGATATAATGAGTGCATTCCAAGGTGAAAGGGGGAGAAAGGATTTCAGGGTGTGAAACATTTGATCTTATAAGGAGAATTCATCAAGAATCATCATTTTGATCTTGAGACATTCATCCAAGGGTTGGACTGGAGAGCTTGGAGGAGTTGTTGCAATGTCAATGGTGGTTCGTAAGTACTTCACCATGTTTATCCATCAATATAACTTGTCCTATTCCCTTCATGTTTGTGTCTTTGATTCATACATGTCTATTGTTTTAAATTCATCATAGTTAGATCTATCTTTAGTTAACAATATAGTGTAGAGGAAGGTAGTTTCTTTGTGTTCTTTGCAGGATCTCTCTCATGGCTAGGATCTTGGTCAACAAGGTCAGAAGTTGGAGTAGCGAGGAAAAACATCATAAAGAGGTAAGTCACCCACATCATTCCTCTCATTTAATGGTCAAAGTAGGCCTAAAGGGAAGTTACTGTCCATTTTTTTTCCTTCTATTTTGGATTGAAGGAAACTCAATCCAAGGGGGATTTCACCTGTCCACGGGGGGAATTCACCACAACACCAATCTCTCTTTAATTCTCTCTCCTTGTTGTTCATGCAAAACAAATGACTATCTAAAATTGTTGTAACTACCCATATGAATTTCCTCTCCATTGGATTTCTTTCTTGACTCACACACTTCCCTAATCTTATTTTACTCATCCCCCATGCTCCCAATAAATATGTGATGTGATTTCTCACACCCACCCTCTTACATGCATTCAATGATTGGTTTGAGGACACTCAATAAGAAATAGAGTTTAATACATAATGGTAATAAAATTTAGGAATGTGGGTGGAAATAATAGACATGGGTAATTCCCCCTTGGTCCCCTCTTATACATTATCTTATACCCTCCCCTCTCTTTTGGATTAATTCATCCCCCATCTCTGTCCATATCCCCCATAATCTAGCATCACATTTTATTATTAGAACTTAGAAATAAATTATGCATATACGTTGCTTGGTCCTAGCCACACATTACATCTACAATATGCATTAATTAAACTGGGGATTATATTGGGGGTGTTACATTCCCCCTCCCTTACAATTATGCATAGTCCTTGGTGAAAACTATTTCAA
>JASDQU010736226.1:228147-257274 GCA_032191745.1 Picea mariana
CTGAATAACCAGTGTTGATAAAGGAATTTTTGTTTTTATGAATTTTCAAAACAAGTTGTTTTCCTCATAATTTTTAGTGTCTAGAGAATTGTACTAACCAAGCTAAGAAGGTAGACATTAATGCATGCAATTTAACGTATGAAAAATTGTTGGAAAAATTACACAAATAAAGTGTCTAACCTTTGTGGAACTCCACCTTTTGCAAAGAATACGACCTTCATGGAACTCCCCCTTTTGTATATAATACGACCTTTGTGGAAATCCCATAGAGAATACGACCTGCATATGCATATCTGGTACATATTGCACATATTTCTTGTAGGTGGAAGGAAAGGTTTCCCATGGGGTGAGGAAGAGTCAGGAAGAAGCACAATGGAGATGGTAATCTACTATAAGGAAGAAGATAAATAGGGAGATAACAATAGCCATGGAAATGGAAAAGATAGATGCCTATAGTGCTTGCAAGTGACATGCACTTGGCCAAGTGGAAGTGGAGATGGAAGGCATTTGACATCTCACTGGAGGTGCCAAAGCCACGACTTGAAGGGTTATGACTATATTTTAGGATCCTAAAACATTAAGAATTTAATGTTTTCAATTAATGCTAACACAAAACTTAGTATTAATTCACACTACTTCCTACATATTTTGTTTACTTAGTTTCAAGTAACTATTTCCCTAAGTTTGAAGGTTCTCACCTCTATATGAGGCCAAATAAGGCCTCATATTTAAAACTTAGGACTAAAAACCAAATTTGTTTTGGAAAATTGTATGCAAGTGTTGGAACTTTGGTTAAAATTGTTGATTTTTGTGCCATACTAATAAATCCATGGAAAACTGATTACTAATAGTCCCTGCAGCCCGGAGGGCGGAGACTTAAAAGAAAAAACTTTCCAATTTCAATTAATTATGAATGTGAACAATAAGATGGAAAGGGATGTGCACAAAATATAACTTATGGGTTTAAAGAATTTTTTTATCATTTATGTGTAAACTGGGCCATAAAAACCTTCAATATAATTTGTCACAACACCTATGGACATAGAAACATGGAAACCTTTTCCAAATACTCTGAATAAAAATAATTCAATTCAAATTTCATGTGTCACTAAATATATAAATATTAGCCACAATTAAAAGATATAATCAACATTAACAGTGACACTAAATTGGTGGGGGTGATGTAGCAAGATCTATTATTTAAATGCAATAATTATTAAAATTTAGAGATACTTGATATATGTAGCCAATACCTCCTTCACCAAACCTCGAGATTCATTGACCCTTGCAACATATCAAATTAATCCATAACCTTGATAGCCAACAATATTATATGAGCAAGGTAAGAATAAGGTGGACTTGAATATTATATAAGAAGGGACTATATATTGAACCAAATAACTCACAAAATGAAAGAAATCACAAAATAGGACAACAAGGTATTCCGCAAAAAACTTTCTAGCATACAACATTACTTTTTCATACAGGTCTCTTGGCATTTTGACCCAACCATTTTCCTCCTTTTTTATTTGTTGAGGAGGATGTTAATTCAATTGGGGAGGGATATTGGGATATATATATGCAATGAATCCAAAATACCCACTCATGGATTTGCATTTTGTGAGAATGTTATATGTTATTTTTCCATTTTGATTAAAAGATCATGAGTTTCTAAATGTAAACTAGTGACATAGGGATAAGCTCATCCAAATTAGTCAAGGGGAGACCAAATATTTTATAAAAATTGTGTAGATAAATAGTAGAGAAGTATAAAAAAAAGTGTAATGTTCCCCAGTCCAGCTGAGGTCCATTATGTGTGGAATACTCATTATTATTATTTTAAATCATGTTAATTAATTTCTTGTAGCTCATCAGCTACGAATTGCATTCAGATTTAACTACTGGTTGATACCATTAAATTGATGCATCTACAACATTCTGATATAAACATGAAATGTCATTAATAACTCATTAAGTCTCATTCACATAGTTTGTGCACAACAATTAAACACATAAAATAATACAGCAACAAGATAAAACACTTATATTTTACAAATGTTTGTGCAACCAACTACTTGAGATGAATGTTCCACCCAACCATAGACTTTCTATTCCAAATATAAATAGCAATTCGCCCCGATTTGGGGCTAGAAATCCAAAAAAGAGGGTGGTCTCTCATTGTCCACTATCAACTCAAAAATCCCACTACCCATTGGTATTCTCCTACAACTATCTCAATTTTCCACCATCTTTCTTCCTCTCAAACTTCCCAACAGAAGGAATAAACCCCTTCATTAATACCATTCCCTCAATAATCTCTCTTGTTTATTAGGGTCTTTATGGCACAGGTAACTAGGAATCTCTCTACTTGAAACTCAAGGGAACTCACTGTGAGAAAAACTACCAACATATACACAACAAACACTTATTGTTTCAGTGTAACTCACACATGATTTCACTCTTCAAGCATGAGAACCTGGCTATTCAGTTTTCATCTCCAAAAACACTCTAGAATTTTCTCCACCATGCTCCAAATTCTCCCTCCATGGATGCTCCAACCCCAAGCTCTCTTTCTTGCTCTCTCCTTGTTCATGCAAAAACATTGATTGTCTAAAACTATTGTAATTTCCCATATTAATTTCCTCTCCTTTGGATTTATTGCTTGCAAAAAACACTTCCCCAAGCTCATTGTACACCCCCATGCTCCCAATAACTATGGTATGTGACTTCTCACACCCACCCTCTTACATGCATTAAATGATTGGCTTCGGGGACACTCAATCAGAAATATATTTTAATACACAATGATAATAAAATTCAGAAATGTGAATGGAACTAACAGACATGGGTAATTCCCCCTGGTCCCCTCTTATAAATTCTTTTATACCCTCCCCTCTCTTGTGTATTAATTCATCCCCCATATTTTTCCATGTCCCCTAGCAGCTAGCATCACATTTTATTATTAAAACTTAGAAATAAATATTTCATATACATTGATTGGTCGTAGCCACACATTCTATCTACATTATGCATTAATTAAATTTAGGACTATAGTGGGGGTGTTACATTCCCCCTCCCTTACAACTATGCGTCATCCTTGATACACACTATGACAATACATATATACATAAAATTCTGCAATTTAATACTCCAACAACAATTCCAACAATCTTTTATTCCTCTCAAGTCGTTGACCCAAGGAATGCACCATTCGTTTATCAGGTTTAACCCAAGGAATGTTCCATTCTTTTATGAGGGCCCTCAACACAGGTTTGATAGGACTTTGAGATGTGGTTATAGAACTCTAAATATTCAAAATGGAGTCTTGCATTTTGATTTCTTCAAAATTGAAAAAAATTTGTGGGTATTCCTCCCGCATTTTTTTCTGCATGCTCTCATGTAGCATCTTTCGGAATGTAGTAGGTTCATTGAACCTTTATCATCCCTATGGATTTTTTCTTGTGCACTTTGACTTTTTGGTCCAAGATGCATACTAGTTCCACTCAGAAGTCTCCTTCATGCTCCACTTAGATCACATTCCAATCAATTATGTGGTTAGGGTCAGACACATTTTTCTTTAATAATGATACATGAAATCCATTATGCACTCTCATGGATGCAGAAAATGCTAGCATGTATGCAATCGGCCCTATATTTTCTAATATTTCAAAAGGTGCACAATATCTTGCTTCCAACTTTGGTCAACTTCCTAATATTAGTGAACTTCTCTTCTCCTTCACTTTTAAAAACACATGGCCTCCCACTTTAAAATATCTAAACACTTTATTCTTGTCTGCATAACTTTTCTACTTATCCTGGGGAGCCTTTAAATTCTACCTGATATTTTCCATATGCTCTTTCATTTCCTTCAACAGATCTGTCCCAATAACTGCTTTGTATACTGGATTATCCCAACCTACTAGTGTGTTACACTTTTTTCCATACAATGCTTCAAATGGACTCATTTTTAATGAGGCTTGATACCCATTATTGTAAGAAAAATTAAATAAATGAATATAATCTTCTCGCTTTGATGGTTGATCCTTCACATACATTTTGAGTATGTCCTCAATTATTCTGTTAGTACTTTCTTTTTTCCCATCGAAATGTAGGTGATATGCGATACTAAGATTTATATTTGTCCCAAAGCCTTCGAACAAAATTTTCCAAAAGTTAGAAGTAAACATTGGATCTATATATGAAACAATTTTCTTTGGAAACCCATGTAGCTTGGAAAATTCCTTCATGTAAATCTCTACCATATTTGTTGCCTTGTGTGTAGTCTTCATCGAAATAAAATGTGCAACTTTTGTTAACTTATCCACCACCACTGTGATGGAATCATGTTGCTTCACTATGACGGGTAGCTTTGTAATAGAATCAATTGTGACAACTTCCTACTTCCATTATAGAATGGGAAATTTCTTTAGCATCCCTACTGGACATTTCTATGCTCAATGTTTACCTTTTGGCATTCTAGACATCTAGCTATGTAATTAGACACTTCTTTCTTCATTTCGGGCCAAAAATATTGGCTTCTTACACAATTTTTTTTTGATATCCTGGGTTCCCAACATATGACACATTGTTCATTTCTCTCAGCATTTCATTTTTCTTCTCATTGGAATTCGGCACATACACTTTTCCTTTGTACATGAGAATTTCATCTTCTTTCAGCTCATAAAAATTAAATTTCTACTGAAAATTACCTTGTTGTAATGTTTCTTTATTTTTAGATATTGTTGATCTAAATTTGTTGTTGCAATAATTTTATCTTTAAGATTAGTCGTGTACATGATAACGGATGCAATATGCACTTCACGAGCTCTACTGTTGAGTGCATCAGCCACTTGATTTTCCTTACCTTTTATATGCTTAATTTGAAAGTCATACTTGCTAATAAATTCAAGCCATCTAGTTTGTCTAGCATTTAATGTTGGTTGTCCAAACAAATGTTTAGACCACAGTGGCCTATAGTTAGCTCAAATTTCCTCTCCATGAGGTAAGGTATCCACATTTTCAATGTATGTACAATTATTTCTAACTTCAATTCATGAGTATCATAATTCCTCTCATGTTTTTTTAGTATTTTGGACCCATAGAATACACATGATCTTTTTGTTTGAGGACTCAACCAATCCATTCCTTGCATGCATCAGTGCACGCCACAAAATATTCATTAGGATATGCAATATTTAATATTGGTTCCCTTGTCAAAATGCCTTTCATCTGCTAAAATATCTCTTCACACTTGGGGGTCCATTCAAATTCTACTCCCTTATTTTGTAAAGAAGTTATTGGGCTTGCAATATTTGAAAATCCTTTTATGAATCTTCAGTAATAACTAGCAAGATCGATGAATGATCTGACCTCCATGAAATTTCTTGGTGTTGTTCATCCTATAATGGCCTCTATATTCTTGGGATCAATTTATATTCCATCAGCTGAAATTATATGACCCAAGTAATGAATCTTGTCTTGATAAAAGATGCACTTACTTAGCTTAGCATACAACTTATGTTATGTTAAAACTTTTAGCACCATTCTTAAAAAAAAATCATGTTCCTCTTCTGACTTACAGTAGATTAGTATATCATCTAGGAACAAAATTACAAACTTTTCCAAGTATTCCCTCAACACTCCATAAATTAGGCACATGAAAACAACCATGGCATTTGATAGTCCAAAAAGGTACTACCATGAACTCATAATGCCCATATATTCTTCTTAATGTTGTCTTGTTGAAGTCTTCTTCATTTATCCTTAATTGATGATAACATGATCCCAAGTCAATATTGGAAAATATTCTCTCACCTTTCAACTGATCAAATAAATGATCAATCTTTGGAAAAGGATATTTGTTCTTTATGGTGACCTTATTTAGTTGTCTGAAATCAATACACGGCCTTAAGGTTCCATCTTTATTCTTCACAAAAAGGACTAGGGCTCCCCAAGGTGACACACTTGGGTGTATATACACCTTATTCAAAATTTGTTCAAGCTATATATGCAACTCTTTAAATTTTGGTATGCCCATATTGTAAGGTGTATTGGACACCAAGGTAGCTCCTGGCACCAAATCGATATAGAAATCAGTGTTTCTCTTTGATGGAAATCCTAGGATTTCTTGAAAAACATCTTCAAAATCCATTAAGACTAGATGGTCTCCAATGCTTGCCACTTTATCTTCGGCTGCCTCTTTCATACAAGCTACAAAATCCAACATCCCTTCCTAAAAAAAAATTCAGCTACATCCTTGAAATTTCTTCAATATCTATAGCTCTCAAAATTCCTTGAATCTTTCATTTCTTTCCATATTCATGAAGACAAGTTATTGTCTTGCTATAAGAAACTAGGACAGCATGGTGTTTTTCCAACCAATCCATACCAATTAGACATTCATATGAACCAAATGGAATAATGTTCACATCTACCTTTTCATTGAGTTCATTCATGTATATTGGACAATCTTTAACCATCTCATTGATTTTTCCGTAGCCCGTGTGTGTAACTGAACTAAACAGGATTTCTTATGCTTACTCCTTTGCAAGTGAAATATTTCAACAATGTTAGATTTTATGTATCTATGTCTAGCTCTATAATCAATTAAAATTGTTATGGGTTGGCTATCAATCTTACATTCCACTTCAATCATGGGGGATTGATATTTTTCTTTCCTGTTGTCTAAGGCTCCATAAATCCTTGGCATGCCTCCTCCCATATCTTCAACTATTTTAGACTTCTAAATTATTTGGATGGTCCTTGTCATTTCTCCTTTGTGAGGGCAATCCCTATATAAGTGGTTTCCCTCACATCCCCAACATTGTACACATTGTTGTGTTGTCCTTTTCCCAAATGAATATGCTATCTTGTGCTCATTTTGGGATGACTAAACTTGTTTATTTTCTTGGAATTTGTTCATAAAAAAAGGTGTTTTAAAACATTTCTTCATTTGAACCTTTTTACCCTTCATATTTTCATTCCAAGCTTTTTGGAAAACTAGTTTTCCTATGCTCTACTCATAAAGATGATTTTCTCTCATTATGGCTTCCTCCAAAGTATTCAGGTTAACATATTGTATCTTGTCATTGTTGAAATAGGGTAACCCACATAGAAACCTTTGGATTTTGACCTTCTCATCCTTTATGAAGTCATCTTTCTTTAGAAATTCAAAGAACCTCTTCTCATATTCATCCATTTTCACGCTTCCCAACTTGAGTTTAAATAACTCCTTCATCTTCCTTTCATACTAATGCTCAGAAACATATTTCTCTTGGAAATATCTTTTGAATTTCCTCCATGAGATCCTTTTCTCATCAAGGTGCTTAGCTTGCTTAAGTCAATCCCACCACATGGATACATTTCCTTGCAAGTGGTAGGTTGGAATTATAACTTCTACTCTTGAGGGGTAATCATGCAGCTGGAAATATTTTTTCATTTCCAACAACCAGGCCTTGGTCTCTTTTCCCTTCCTATGATATCCATTCAAAGTTGGTGCCTTGATTTTCCTAAGTTCACCTTGCATGATGTCTGCCTCGGGCCTTATTCTTTTCCTCCAGACAATAGACACACTTGGGCTACTCCCTGGCCCTAAACTTGCATGAATTATTCTTATGTATTTCCTTGGATAATGATGGATAATGTATTTCCTTGGATAATGATATCATTTCCACAATCATCCTTTCTTCTATGGGAATTTGATGTTGACACTTGTTTTACACTAGCATCATGGTTGGTGCCAAATTCCGTGTTGACTTTCTTATGCAATATATTCAAAATTTCAAGTATCTCTTCCTGAGCCTTCATAATCCTTTTATTATATACTATAATCAGTCTTATTCACAAAGTTCATGCACAATAGCTAAACACATAACATAATATAGAAACAATATATAACACTTTTATTTTAAAAACATTTGTGAAACCAACGTCTTGGGACAGACGTTCCACCCAACCATAGACTTGATATTCCAAATCTCAAAAGCAAGTCACTCCCAAGATGGAGCTACCAATCCACAAAAGAGGTTGGTCTCTCATTGTCCAATTTAAGCTCAAAAATCTCACAACCCATTGGTATTCTCCTACAACTATCTCGATTTTCCACTAGCTCTCTTCCTCTCGACCATCCCAACCCAAGGGATGTACCCCTTCATTAATATCAGTCACTCAAGCATCTCATTTTTGTATTAGGGTCTTTGTGGCACATGTAAGTAGGAATGGCTCATGGGAACTCAAGGGAAGTTGTCACTATTAGGAAAACTACCATCATACACAACAAACACTTCTTGTTTCAGTGTGACTCACACATGAGTTAACTCTTCAAGCCTGGTAACCTAGCTCTTCAGTATTCAGCTCCAAAAACACTCCAGAATTCACTCCACCATGCTCCAAATTCTCCCTCCATGGATGCACCATCTCCAATTGCTACACACCTAAATGTCACACCACCATGTCGCACTTAAGTGTCGTAAGTGTCGTATGCACCTTACTAAGTGTCGCATGCACTTTATCAAGTGTCATATACACCTTAGTAAGTGTCCCATGCAATTTATTAAGTGTAGCAATGTTGACACCATGGGAGAACATTTTTCATAATCCCTATTCATTATGGAGGACAACTCATCATGAAAAGGTCGAAATATTTCCTTTTACCTTGATATTTTGACCATTTTTAAAGGTCAATGCTCCCCTTCCCATGTATAGGGAGCATTGAACTCTTATCAATGCTCCCCTTCCCATGTATAGGGAGTGTTGAAAATTATATATTCTTAGTGTTGGGGGAGTGTTGAAGTGGTTAGAGGAAGTTGCAACTAATCCACCTTATTCTAAGGGTCAGTTTCGAGAGGATGAAATCAAGGATTCAAGTCATATCTCATGATTCCATCTTAAGTAAACTCATTCCCAACTTATGGAGAAAAGTCCTCAACCATTTTATAAAATACTTCATGATGGATAAGCCTCTAACTCCTATTTAATGAGTGCATTCCAAGGTGAAAGGGGGAGAAATGATATCAAGGTGTCAAACCTTTGATATTGCAATAATAATTCATCAAGCATCATCATTCGGATCTTGAGACATCCAGGCAAGGGTTGGAGTGGAGAGCTTGGAGGAGTTGTTGCAAATTCAATGGTGGTTTGTAAGTACCTCGCCATGTTTCTCCATTAATACAACTTGGCATATTTCCTTCATGTTTGTCTCTTTGATGCATACATGTCTATTGTTGTAAATTCATCATAGTTAGATCTATCTTCAGTTGACAATCTAGTGTAGAGAAAGGTGGTTTCTTTATGTTCTTTGCAGGATCTCTCTCACACCTAGGAGCTTGGTCAACAAGGTCATAAGTTAGAGAAACGAGGATGACCATCATAAATAGGTAAGTCACCCACCTCGTTCCTCTCATTTAATTGTCGAAGTAGGTCTAAAGGGAAGTTATTGTCCATTTTTTTCCTTCTGTCTTGGATCGAAGGAAACTTGATCCAAGGGGGATTTCACCTATCTACATGGGGGATTTTCCACAATAGAAAATTGTTAACTACACTAGGGAAGAATTTTCCCTAGGTTTATATCCTTTTAGATCTTGTTTTTCCATTTATCTTTTTTATTTTGATTCTTTTTATTTAAACTCTTCCTTCTTTCTATTGAATCTAGGAAAAAATTGGTGTTGTTTCAACCATTTCCAGGAATCAACACTCCCCCACAGTGGCCCACAGAGTGTTGAAAAACCTTATCAATTCTCTCTTCCAGTGTCTTGAGGAGCATTGACCCCTATTCAACACCCTATATGCCTCATTATAGGAGTGTTGATCTCCTTTCTGAGCCTGTTTTGAGCTCATTTTGCCTCTGTTTTTTCATATTTTTCACTCATTTATTTGCATTAGAGTCCTCTAAACTTGGTTATGAATTTGTTTGATTAAAAGAATTGTGATACCAACTTTTCTTACCTCTTTTATTCTTGCAAGTCCTTCAGAATTATGGAATGATCATGACTTCCCTAGGATAACCTGATCCTTTGGTCAAAGCATGTCTTACTAGTGGTTTGATCCTCATAATGAAGGTTTTCAAACTTTTGTTATCCTGATTTCAAAACTTATTTTGAAGTTTTCTTCATTGATTTGGAATTTCAACTTTTCATTTATCTTTGATTCTTACTACTCATTTTTTGAGGTTTTTGAACAATGATTTCCTTTCTCTTTTACAATTTTGAGTCCTTGATTTAGCAAGTTTTCTCACATTTGAATTCTTTCAGTTCTCATCAAACTTTTTAGTGCACTTTGTTTAGTTTATATTTGCTTCATGTTCCTTTGTTTCAAACATTGATTTCCTTCATTCTAATTGAAAGTAATGAAGAAAAAGTCTTGCATTTGAAACGATTTAATTTGCATATACAACCAAACAAAGAGAAATTGTTTGCATTCTTGAGAATTTTGTTTTGGTACATGTTTTGAAAGAGCTAGTATTGCATTTGATTTAGGATTCCATAAACATTTATTTGATATTTTGGCATAATTTTTCTCTTCATTTAAGAAGAAAATTGAAAATTTGCATGATATCGAGTGCTTGTTTATATTAAGAAGAAAAGAATGTTATAAAATTGATCGTCATTGATGTCAACATTAGAGGAAGTATAGAAGCCTCTAAAAACATTGGGTAAAATTGAAAAAGTATCCAAAGTGATCCCCTTATGGCGTATCTTTAAGCATGGCCCTTGCGGGAAGACACTTTGAAGAATTTTACAAGAAATCCATAGGTGTAATCATGAGGCCCAAAGTTGACTTAGTAAAATGAGATTGAAGAACACTTCAAGTACATACAAAACTCTCATAGATGGATAGTATTCATCATGTCATTTCCAACAGTAGGTGGTATGCCACATGGTTCCTCATGGTTAGGGAGATATTCCTTCATGAAGTTGGAATCTCCGAAGAATGGTTAAGAATCCCTTATTGGGTTACAAGTCATTAATGAAAGGGTAAATTGGTTGTAACAATAAAGTTGAAGGAGCCCTAAACTTAAGTAAAGAGGTTAATTAGAAAAATTCTATATACACCTCGAGAAATATCTCATAAGTACATTCACACACATATTCTATTGAATATATCTGAGTGAGTAAGTGATCTATTGGAGAATTTGAGATGGTGAAATCTAAGGCAGCGAAAGAGTGATAAGTGTGAAAGTTTTGAGATTGTAGGTGTGAGGGGTTTATCTGAGAAAATCCTAGTTTGGATGACCCCCGCGAGTCAGACTACTAGTGTCCCATGAGGAACCCCCATGGGTTGTCTAGGTATTGTAACATGAGGCCCCACGAGACAAAAATTCTTAGTCTCGCGAGGCTAAGATAAATTTTGGGAGGATGCTTGGTTCAGGTTGCAGCAAGGTATGATGGCACTTGGGAGGATGCTTGGTTCAGGTTGTTATAAGGTCTGAGATGGTATGCTTCAGGTTTCATGACTAAAGGTATGTCTTTTATGTGTTTATTTTAGGATTGTTTTATGGATGGTATGGAACATGCTTAAGGCATGTCTTCGATCCCTTGTGGTACATGGTACATGGTTGCATATGGTTGAGGTGATATTGATACATTCTTGAAATATATTCATGGTACTTGGTTTATGTGTGTTATGGTTCATTGTTAGAGGCACATATTTGTATTGGGATATGTATGAGGCACATTCCTTGGTGTTTGGTTGAGGCACATCATTGATGATATGGTACATGTCTATACATGATTGATTTTTGGTACATGGTACATGGTTTGGTATATGATTGGCTATTCATAATTGATGTTATGGTATCTACACTTGGCATATCTTATGGTACATGGTTGATGCATGTATAGTACATATGTTGGTTTGTAGTTGATGCATGGTATGGTACAGGGTTTTGGTATAGTTTTTGGCACATGGTTAAGACAGTGACAGGTTAACAGGTTGATGATCAATTACATATTGATGAGACAGTGAGAGTGACAGATTGATGTAACAATGACACATTGGATGATGGGTTGATTATAGGAAGTGATAGTATCAGTGGAAGTGATATCATTAGTGGTAGTGATACTTAATTATACATGTATATTTTAGGGTAGAAGAATGGGGAAAGGAAAGGGGGTCATAGCCTCCTTCTGGTTGTAGCTAGAGAATACAAGGAGTTTGAGATTCCTTCAGGTTGGAGCCTGTAAAATAGGGAGTTGGATCCTCCTTCAAGTTTTAGATGGAGAATTCAGGGAGTTGTAGCTTCATTCAAGTTGGATCCTATAAATAGGGGATTGGAGCCTCCTTCTAGTTGATGCTAGAGAATTGGGAGTTGGTGCTTCCTATGAATGTATTATTTTGATATATAAGAAATCATTTCATGGTTTTCTCCCATTTGGGTTTCTACGTAAAATCTAGTGTACTGTGCATGTGGTTATTTGATGTGATACTACTTATGGTTATATGTTCGTGTAATTTTAAATTAAGGAATACATTTTTAATGATTATATATTTTGATTGAAAATGGTAACTAATTGCATAATATTGATTCACCCACCTTAGTATTCCAACAAAGAACTCTTCTCCTTCTCATAGATAGAATCCATCTAAAAGAAATATTTTCATTTCATTTGTTTTGCATTGTATTGGAGTTGAGTCTCACACAACATTAGTTTCATCTCCGTGATGAAATTTCTATGTAAAGAAATCAATTAAAATCAACCAGCATGCTAATAAAATCAACTAGACATTTTTTTGTGTATAGTACACCAACAAAAGCATAGGGTTAAAGTCTTTGGACTAGGGAAAGTAAGTAAATTATCCAAGACTAATAAACAAGAATATAGGACACTAAAGAGTGACGAAATTTGATTGTCGTATAGGCATTGTTGGCACAAGGGTAGACCTCGGGTTCAACACTTAACAGCGCACCAACAAAACCCTGACTATCATCCCTTTCGGCAACACCTGCAAAGAAAGTGAGGTCTCACCTGAGGTAGAAGCAATTGGGTTTACAGGATGCAGGTGTCTGTAACCATGTTGGGACACAGATCTATGATAATAACACTTTGCAAGGTATTTTGTTAATTCTTAAGAAGTGACATACATTAGTTCATTAACCTTATGAACATCACAGAGCATAATCTAAGATAGATCTAGCGCAGTAATAACAAAATATTATGCACCTTAAACACTTAGCACTTAGCACTCTAAATCAGATCTATAACTCTAACATAAGCAATGCATTTAAGCAACACATACATATTCATTACACATCTAATCTAAGCACTAAGAAAAACATAACAGATATAACATTGCACAAAGCAAACCATAAGACACTTGATATATGTGGTTCACCCCAGTGTTGGGCTATGTCCACCAACTGCTTAATCTTCTTTATTATGTGCTTGAATCTTACATTCATTCACTCCTATGCACTAAGCCACAGAGTCAATCTTCACACTAGATAGGAGATTTGTGCACTCAGCACTAGATCCTCCTTCCAAAACTAGGTCAGGGCACAGAGCCAACCCTCTATTGAGCACAGAGCTACTCAAACTACTTGCACTTAGCTCTCAAAACTTCTACTTCTACCATACATTCTTCTTTATTTATACTTTTACAAACCATTACAATAAGGCCTAATCATGGGTAAACCCCATGGGCCAACATCCCATAAACCCATTACAAAAACCCTAGAAAACACCTTACTGGGTCCACATAGCCCGCAAAAATGGGTGAGATCCATGATCTCAGCTCCGCCTGGGTAATCCTTCTTTGAACAATGTGTCGAAGTCCAAAAGTGGTCCAAATATGGCCAATGTTTCCTCAAAACTTGGTTGAGGGCCAACAAGCCCCCAACACTTACATGTGACTCATCCTGAGTCACTCAGGTCTGGACAATGTTTCTTTGAAGGCCTCAAGCTTAAATCGGGTTGCCTTGACTTGTTTCTTCTCCTGAGCCTCCTACTTAGTGATCTCCAGGATCGTCTACTCTATAACAGGCCCTTCCAGGTTATGTTCTACTGATGCAACTACTTGGTCCAATTATGATCCATGTCCATTAATCTTTTTGAACACCTTGCAGGCTTCATCTTGCACAGGTTGTAGCTTTTGTGTGACTTCCATTACCTTTCCCTGGAGGGCAGTGATCTCTTGTTGTACCGTGCACTACTTCTGGGATCTGTTCATTCTTTCAACTGTAGTGAGCAGCTTCATCTTCACCTACATGAAAAGTGCCTATTGTTGTGCCTCCTATAACTGCGTTTCTATCTTCCTCAACTCTGGATCCTCGGCGAGGCATTCATATGTTTGTGTGCTTCTATCACTCAGTTTTTTTCATTCTGAGGTGAGGGATCTTATCCTTACTATTGTTTTCTTAGCGATTTCCTCCCTCTGGTCATGCACTTCTTGCGGGGTGCTCGACACTTCTTGGGCCTCCAATTCTACTATCCTAGCTTGAAGCTATTGGATGAGCTCAATGAGCTTCACTACTTGATCCTTGACCAACTCTTGCTCTTCAAGTTCCAATATTGGCACAGAGTGACATGATTTACTCACTACTTCTTTGACCATGGCCTGCTCTGTGAGAAACTGCTCCTTTTCTCTCTGTAGTTGGGCTTTTTCCTCCTGAAGCTCTGCTTTCTCACTTTCTTGGGCTGCTACATTTTCCTGTGCTTCTCTTAATTGTGCTAGGACTCCACATTTCTCATGTTTTATGGATTCTGTAGCCTTCTCCTTCTCTTCCTGGACTCTCTGAAGTCGAGATTTTGTTGCATCCGCAAGTCTTCTCAATTGGGTTGGTTCATCCCCCAATTCTGTAATCTGTGATGAGGAAGGCATAGTAGGTACTAGATGGACCAAACAAACAGCTTATTTCACTTCCTTCAATTCCTTCTTGGTCCTTCTATATATCTCCTCCTACTTCTCTCCATATCTCTGCAAGATTTCCTCGTAAGCGTCCTCCATAGCTACGTCGACTAGACTAATATCGTCCTCTATGAGCATGGCCTCCAACTAGAGATTGTTATCATGCATCTTCTTCCTTGTTGAAGGTTTCTTTGGAGGAACCTTCCTCTTCTGCAATGTTATTGTCCCAATAGGGGGATCCTCAAGTGGAGGGGTGGTAGCTTCACCTCCTCCTTTCCCTTCTTCTCCTTCATCTTCTCCTCCCTATCCTTTTGCTTCATCTTCTCCTCCTCCTGGTGAGCTAGACATATTATCCTCAAAAGCATTGTCCTCCTCCTCACTCTCTATATCCTGGACTTCTTCCTACCTTTTCTTCTTCTTCGTCCCACTGGGCTGTCCAACATGCTCAACCTGGGTGACTATGGGGCTTCCTATGGTGTCAGTGTCAGAGAGTTCTACATCAGTGAGAGGTACAAGAAATTCCTCCATCCACTCCTTTGTAATTTTCTCCATGTCTTCATATGTCAGCTTGTAGTATGACTATAATTTTTCCTGGTTCTCATCTCTACACGTAGTGATGTAGATGAAATGTGGATCTGCACGAAACTTTGCTATTGATCGGTATTGGTGCAATGTGAATGGTGTCATGCGTGGAAATGATTCAATGGCAACCTTTAATCATTGATAATATACATGAAACATAGTGTTGGAATGCCATTGCTTTGTCATGTTGTTGGTGTACCATAGGGTTTAAAATCGAGCGGCCAACGGCTCCGAGGGTTCGATTTCTGGGAAGGTGGCTCCTTCAGGGACTTTCCAAGAGACAAATGCAATCAAAATGATCAGTCGGTTGTAATGGAATTCATATCCCAAATCCTGGGCTTCGCAGAAATCCCTGTAACGGAACCATTTGTTGGCACAGGGGAAAACCAAGGGTTCAATGCTTAACAGTGCACCAACAAAACCCCGACTATCATCCCTTTCGGCAACACCTGCGAAGCAGGCGAGGTCTCACACGATGTAGAAGCAAGGGGGGTTGCAGGATGCAGGTTTCTGTAACCTAGCTAGGACATAGATCTATGATAATAACACTTCGCATGGTATTTTGTTAACGCTTAGGAAGTGACATACATTAGTTCATTAACCTTACGAACATCGCAGAACATAGTCTAAGATAGATCTAGTGCAGTAATAACAAAATATTATGCACCTTAAACACTTAGAACTTAGCACTCTAAATCAAATCTAGCATTCTAACATAATCAATGCATTTAAAAAACACATACATATTCATTACACATCTAATCTAAGAACTAATAAAAACATAACAAATATAACATTGCACAAAGCAAACCATAAGACACCAGATATACGTGGTTCACCCCAGTGTGGGGCCACATCCACCAACCACTTTGCCTTCTTTATTATGTGCTCGAATATTACATTCATTCACTCATGCTCACTAAGCCACAGAGTCAAGCTTCGCACCAGATAGGAGATCTACACACTGAGCATCAGATCTTCCTTCCAAAACTAGGTCAGGGCTTAGAGCCAACCCTTTATTGGGCACAGAGCTACTCAAACTACTTTCACTTAGCTCTCAAAACTTCTACTTATACCATACATTCTTGTTTATTTATATTTTACAAACCCTTACAATAAGGCCTAATCATGGGTAAACCCCATGGGCTGACATCCCATAAACCCATTACAAAAACCCTATAAAACCCCTTACTAGGTCCACATATCCTACAAAAATGGGTGAGATCCACGATCTCATCTCCGCCTAGATGCTCCTTCTTCGAACAATGTGTCGAATTCCAAAAGTGGTCCAAATCTGATCAAGGTTTCCTCAAAACTTGGTCGAGGGCCAACATGCATAGTCAGGAACCCCCTCTAATACAGGGGATAAACATGAGGTCGTGTGCATTAGAGAGGTGGATATTACCCCTCCAAAGATTGACCAATCATAGTGGAAAGAGCATATATTGGGGTTTTTTCTTGAGTGTTACAAGTTCATTTGGTATCGATGCTTCGTGAATATTGAATATGTTCGAGGTCCTCAGGAGTATTATCATTCCATTTGTATTTAGTACTCTGGAATAGCTATAGACTTTGTTATCTTTCCCATATGTTCGGTCACGATTGTTGACTATACCCCTCTCGGAGTGATGCAAGAGCATCTCCCACATCAAGCGAGCCAGCGCGGAAGCCAAAGGATAGCTAGATGAGCTAGCACAAATTTTGAGTTTCTCTTGGATTTGATGCGCAAACATTAATGTGGAGATTTAATGAAGTGCACTTTGTATATTGTAAGGGACATTGAGCGGATTGCTCTCGTCCTTAGTAGATAGACGGTGTTTAAAATAGTTAATGCAAGTAGGTAGAAATTAAATTCTAGATTAGACAATTGTAGAGCACGAGAGGGAAATAGGATATAGACACCCTCATTGTGCATTTGTATCATTAGTTAGAAGAATTTGAGAAAGAGAAAGTAGAGAGATGTGTAAGAACACCCATGTAATGATATTTGAATTAATAAAAGAGTTTGATTCAAATTCATGGCTTTGTGTCTATTCTTTGTGTATTGATGTTGGTATGCTCATGTATGTTTTCTTCCTGTTATACATTTGCTTTTATACGCTATGTATATGATTTCATGTTTGAATAGAGGTCTGAAAGGGTGAAGGAATGAGTTTCAATTGTTTCTCTATTTGAGCCAGAGAATTTCTACAAGGTGTGCAATTTAAGTGTCCGCAAGGAGTGCGTCGACAGAGGGTTCAGATAGAGATAGATTTTGTTCTCGTTCATCCCAAAAGTGCAGTTGGGTACAAGAGCCGTGCAAGGAGTGCGCAGGTCAAGAGAAGTCTCATAGTTTTGAATCTGAGTAGAGAGTTGAAGGACTGTTGTTGTAGGTGTGTGCAGAGTCGAATTATTCAAACACTTGAAAAGTGTTTGAAGGTTTCCGCAAGGGGTGCGAGCAAGAGTTCTTTCTGAGAGGACTTGAAATTCGTGGGAAATCTCAGGAGGGATAGGCCTTCGAATATCATGGAAGGATAGCACATGGAAGCTGCGACTTAAAATTCGTAAGAGGCATCGTAGGTTTGCGAGCAGGCGAATGAGTTCCGTGGAGAGGAACACTTAGTTGTTTCGCAGGTTTCATCAAAAAGATAGACGGTCGGTATTCTCCGAAGAGAATTCATGACATTCTGTGAGTCGTTAGATCTCACAGAGGTGCAGGGGAGATACAGCAAAGTATTTCAGAAGGTTTAAAGATCAGGAGGGGCAAAGTGGTTGATCAAGGCCACGAGGACCGTTGGATCTACACGTATATCATGTATCGGGGTTTCATAGATCGAAACTCCAAATTATTGCCACGGGAATCACGATATCGCGATACGCGATATCCCGACAATCGAAGTACAGTGTGTGGGCCACAGCAGAGTTGACAAGTGGAGGATAGGTGGCATGAGCTATCGGAGTTCAGAGCAAGAAGTGTCGAAAACATTGCAATAGAATTCGCGAAGTCGCGAACCCCAAATTCCCGATAGAGGTGACGGGACGTTGAAAGGTCAACGTGCACGCGTGTCAGGTAATCGGCATATCAGGATTCAGGATTTGGTAAAGCACGTTGCTCGATATCGCGAGTGTCGAGATCGCGATAGAGAAAATCCCGAAAAAGTAAAGGAGAGGGTCAGTGTTAACTTGTATCGGCATTCGGGGATTCAAGAGTCCGACATTCGACCACTGACCTTGCGAAGTCGCGAAGTCTGATTCCCCGATAAGTAAAGAGAGGGGATCACTCGAGAATTATGTGGGTGAAGATTTCCTAATAGGGAAATAGAAGAACATTTGAGTTCTTCGGGCCATGTGAAAAGAAGATCTTGTGAGCGAGCGTGCCTGCAAGTGCAGCCTGCGTTAGTTTTGGTATCAGAGCTCAGAAAGTTCTTTGCTTCTCTAGCAGAGAAGAGGAGAATTCACCATGCCACTGAGGAGAGATAGACAATCACCCGATCCAGAGGATAGGGAAATACCACGATGAAGAGGCAGGAAGATGGCAGATCCAGCCATAGAGAGACAAATGTGTGATCTCTGAGCTAGAATCAAAGACATGGAGACAGCGCAAAGACACACAACCAATGTGGGGGATCAAAGTGATTCCGAAAGTGAATTTGAGGCTGAACGAGAAGAAGAAGTCACAGTCGAAGATGCATCAAACGAGCATTTGATCAGATATATTGTCAGGATGGGTGAAAGAGCAAAGATGGACATTCCAGTTTACGAGGGAAACTTGGATGCAGAGGAGCTTCTAGACTGGATTAGGGCTCTAGACACATACTTTGACTATGAAGATGTCGAGGAAGACAAGAAGGTCAAGCATGATGTCACGATACTGAAAGGACATGCAGCATTGTGGTGGGATGAACTACAAGCTGACAGACGTTGCAAGGGCAAGAAGAAGATCAAGAGCTGGGACAGAATGATCGCGAAGATGAAAGCGAAATTCATCCCCAGGGACTATCAAATTTCTCTGTTCAGGAGAATGTAGAACCTGAGACAGAAGTTGATGACAGTGAAAGAATACACTAAGGAATTCTACATACTGAACATCAGAGTAGGTCATCGGGAGAGCGATGATGAGAAAGTTGCCAGATACATGAATGGTCTGAGATACGACATTCTGGATGAGATGAGCATGGTAACCATTTAGAATGTGGAGGGTGCTTATCATATGGATCTGAAAGCTGAAGAGAAGCTGAGCCGAAAACAGAGTCATAGGGGCAGAGGCCGAAGTCATCCAAGAGGCAAGTCAGTTGCCCAGGATAGAAACCAGAAGCCCAAAGATGACTGGAAGAAACCTCAAGGTAAATTTGAGAGAGGTGGAACCTCACAAAGAGGGCCATATGTTGAACAGCAAGGGCAGCATAATGAGCAGAGGGGAGATTATGCTAACAACAACACTTTTCCTCGTACTAGAGGTAGAGGAAGAGGAAGAGGTGGAGTCATCACATGCTTCACGTGTGGGAAAAATGGACACAAGTCTTATGAGTGTCCAGAGAAAAAGAAAGGAACTGAAGAAGCTCACATCGCCGAAGCACAGAGGTGGGATGTTGAGGTGAAAGACGTTGAAGGTGGAAGATCGTTGATGATGTGAAAAGTCCTTTTGACACCTGAGAAGGAGGTGGAGAGTTTAGTCCAAAGGACCAGAATTTTTAGGACTACTTGCAAGACCAAGGACAGGGTATGAAAGGTCATAGTGGATAGTGGTAGCACAGATAATCTCGTATCTACAGAAATGGTAGAAAAGCTGGAGCTGGAGATGACTAATCATCCAAGCCCATACAGAGTTTCGTGGCTACAGAAAGGACACCAGGTAACTGTCACTAAACAATGTTTAGTTGAATTCAAGATAGGAGGATATAATGATAAGATCTTATGTGATGTCATTCCTATGGATGTTTGTCATCTATTGTTGGGTAGACCATGGCAATATGACAGGAATGTGATTCATGATGGGAGAATGAACACATACACCCTGGAGAAGAATGGGAGGACACACATGTTGCTTTCGATAAAGGATAAGGAGGTGAAGCCGGAAGTAAGAAACACTGTACTTCTCATGAGTGGGAAGGAACTTCTTATAGAGGTTAACAAGAAGGAGGATCCACAGTTTATTGTAGTCAGAAAGCTGAAGATTGTTCTGACTAGCACAAGAGTGGATGATTTACCAGAAGAAGTTCAGGAACTACTGGAAGAGTTTGGTGACATCATAGTGGATGAACTACCTCGTTCGTTGCCACCGATCAGGAGTGTGAGCCATCATATTGATCTCATACCAGGAGCCAGTTTTCCAAACAAAGCCACGTACATATCGACGTCGCAGGAGAATGAAGAAGTTAAAAGACAAGTCCAGGAGTTATTGGACAAAGGATTAGTAAGGGAAAGCTTGAGTCCATGTGTTGTTCCAACAGTACTCAGTTCGAAGAAAGATGGAGGCTAGAGGATGTGTACTGACTCAAGGGCGATCAACAAGATAACCATCAGGTACATATTTCCATTGCCAAGGATGGATGATCTGATGGATTGCTTGAGTGGAGCAAAATATTTCTCAAAGATGAGTTGAAGAGTGGATATCACTAGATTCGCATGAGAGAAGGTGATGAATGGAAAACAGCATTCAAAACAAATGAGAGGTTGTATGAATGGCTTGTTATGTCGTTTGTCTTAACAAATGCGTCGAGTACCTTCATGAGGTTGATGAACGAAGTCCTGAAGGAGTTCATCAGGAAATTTGTCATTGTGTATTTGGATGACATACTGGTTTTCAGTAAAATAGCAGCGGAGCATCTAAAGCATTTGGCTACATTGATGCAGAGATTGTAGCAGGAAAAGTTGTTGATTAATATGAAGAAATCCTCATTCATGAAGATAGAACTCATTTACTTGGGATTTGTTATTTCAGCAAATGAGTTGAGAATGGATCCAGATAAGGTGGAAGTGATCAAGAATTGGCCATCACCGAAGAATGTATTTGAGGTGAGAAGTTTGCATGGGTTAGCTAGTTTCTATCGAAAGTTCATCGGGAATTTCAGTGGAATTAGCGCAGCGATGATGGACACCATGAAGATGCGGCATAAGTCTTTTCACTGGACAGAAGAGGCTGAGAAGAGTTTCAATCTATTGAAAAGGAAGATTACAGAACAACCAGTCTTCCTGTTAGCGGATTTCCGAAAAACATTTCAAGTGAAATGCAATGCAAGTGGGTTTGCAATTGGAGCAGTCTTAAGTCAAGAAGACAAGCCGATAGTGTACTTCAACGAGAAGCTGAATGAGGCGAAATTAAAATACTCCATGTATGATAAGGAAATTTATGCCATCATTCAGGCATTGAAAAAGTGGAGGCACTATTTGATTCCAAAGGAATTTGTATTGTACAATGATAATCATGCATTACAGTTTGTGACTCAACGGGAGAAGTTGAATCAGAGGCATGTTAAGTGGGTTGAATACATGTAGAATTTCACATTTGTGATAAAACATATTTCTGGTACTGCTAACAAAGTTGTTGATGCTTTGAGCAGGAAGTGTTTGTTGTTGCAGGAGTTCAGAGTCAAAACATTGGGTTTTGATGATCTCGGGGACATGTACAAAGATGATCCAGATTTTCAGGAGGCGTATGAAGCAACTGAAAATCCATTTCTTAGAGACTGAAGCCAATGGATAGAGTATGTGAGCTAGGAAGGATTGTTGTTCAGGGGCAATCAGCTATGTATTCCGAAATGCTCCATGAGGGAGAACTTGCTGAAGGAGAAACACAGCAGAGGATTGGCCGGACATTTTGGTCATGAAAAAAAATTCGCAAAGCTGAGTGAGTCATACTTTTGGCCAGGGATGAAATAAGAGGTCAAGAGATTCATGGATAGATGCAGAATTTGCCAGCATTCGAAGGGGAGGAAGTAGAATGCGGGTTTTTATCAACCATTACCCATACCAGAAAGGCCGTGGGATGCAATTAGCATGGATTTTGTATTGGGGTTGCCAAGAACACAAAGAGGTTGTGATTCAATCCTTGTGGTGGTGGATAGATTTTCTAAGATGGCACACTTCATCCCATGTCAGAAAACCAGTGATGCAATTCACATTGCAAACCTATTCTTCAAAGAGGTCATTCGACTTCACGGCTTACCAAGGAGTATTGTTTTGGATCGAGATACGAAGTTCATAGGGCATTTCTGGAGAACCTTATGGAAGAAGCTGGGAACTAACTTGTTGTTTAGTTAAGCGTATCATCCGCAAACAGATGGACAAACAGAAGTGGTAAATAGAAGTCTAGGAGATTTTTTGAGAAGCTTGGTGACAAAGCACCACAGCAGTTGGGATAATGTATTACCGTAGGCAAAGTTTACGTATAACGACTCAGTGAACAGGAGTACAGGACAGAGTCCATTCCAGGTTGTTTATGGCACACAACCGAGGGGGATTTTTGAATTGAGGGATTCAGAACAGACTGCGACTAGGAGCGCTAGTGCAGAAGAATTCGCCGAAGCGATGAAAGGACTTCACAGTCAAGTGAAGGAGCGACTGCAGAAATAAAGTCAGGAGTATAAGTGCAGAGTAGATCAGCATAAGAGACAACTTCAGTTTGAATTTGGTGATCTGGTTCTGGCACATTTGAGGAGAGAAAGGTTCCTGAGAGGAACATATAATAAACTGAAGATGAAGAAAATCGGACCCTGCAAGGTCTTGAGAAAATTTGGGACAAATGCTTATGAGATTGAATTACCTGATGGGATCAAAATTTCTCCGATATTCAATGTCTCAGATTTTTACCCATATAGAGATGAAGAAACAGGGACTGGAATTGAACAGCCAGTGATCCAGTGGAAGAAACAAATGCCAGTTGCAGACAAGCCGCAGATGGAGTGCATACTGGACGAGAAAGTGAGCAAAAGGACCAAGTGGAAAGAATACTTCGAGTATCTGGTCAAATGGAAGAACCATCCAGTTGAAGATGCCAGCTGGGAGACTAAAAAAAAGATACAAAAGCATGGACAGACCATGCAATATCTCATGGACAGGAGCCCATGAAAGTTTTCAAGCGAGTATGATGCAGGAGCATCTCCCACATCAAGCGAGCCAGTGCGGAAGCCAAAGGATAGCTGGATGAGCTAGCACAAATTTTGAGTTTCTCTTGGATTTGATGCGCAAACATTAATGTGGAGATTTAATGAAGTGCACTTTGTATCTTGTAAGGGACCTTGAGCGGATTGCTCTCGTCCTTAGTAGATAGATGACATTTAAAATAGTTAATGCAGGTAGGTAGAAATTAAATTATAGATTAGACAATTGTAGAGCGCAAGAGGGAAATGGGATATAGACACCCTCATTGTACATTTGTATCATTAGTTAGAAGAATTTGAGCAAGAGCAAGCAGAGAGTTGTGTAAGAACACCCATGTACTGATATTTGAATTAATAGAAGAGTTTGATTCAAATTCATGGCTTTGTGTCTATTCTCTGTGTATCGATGTTGGTATGCTCATGTATGTTTGCTTCCTGTTATACATTTGCTTTTATACGTTGTGTATATGATTTCATGTTTGAATAGAAGTTTGAAAGGGTGAAGGAATGAGTTTCAATTGTTTCTCTATTTGAGCTAGAGAATTCCTGCAAGGTGTGCAGTTGAAGTGTCCGCAAGGAGTGTGTCGACAGAGGGTTCAGATAGAGATAGAATTTGTTCTCATTCATCCCAAAAGTGAAATTGGGTACAAGAGCCGTGCAAGGAGTGTGCAGGTCAAGAGAAGTCTCGGAGTTGCGAATCTGAGTAGAGAGTTGAAGGACTGTTGCTGCTGGTGTGTGCAAAGTTGAAATATTCAAACACTTGAAAAGCGTTTGAAGGTTGCCGCAAGGGGTGCGAGCAAGAGTTCTTTCTGAGAGGACTTGAAAGTCATGGGAAAGCTCAGGAGGGATAGGCCTTCGAATATCATGGAAGGATAGCGCAGGGAAGCGGTGACTTAAAATTCATAAGAGGCGTCGAAGGTTTGCGAGCAGGTGAACGAGTTCCGTGGAGAGGAACACTTAGTCGTTTCGCAGGTTTCATCAGAAAGATAGACGGTCGGTATTCTCTGAAGAGAATTCACAACATTTCGTGAGCCGTTAGATCTCACAGAGGTGAAGGGGAGATACAGCAAAGTATTTTAGAAGGTTTAAATCTCAGGAGGGGCAGAGCCGTTGATCAGGGCCACGAGGACCGTTGGATCTACACGTATATCGTGTATCAGGGTTTCGTAGATTGAAACTCCAAATTATTGCCACAGGAATCACGATATCGTGATACACGATATCTCGACAGTCGAAGGACAGTGTGTGGGCCACAGTAGAGTCGGTGAGTGGAGGACAGGTGGCACGAGCTATCGGAGTTCGCAGCGAGAAGTGTCGAAAACATTGCAATAGAATTTGCGAAGTCGCGGACCCCGAATTCCTGATAGAGGTGACGAGACGTTGAAAGGTCAACGCGCATGCGTGTCGAGTAATCGGCATATCGGGAGTCGGGATTCAGTAAAGCACGTTGCTCGATATCATGAGTGTCGAGATCACGATAGAGAAAATCTTGACAAAGTAAAGGAGAGGGTCAGTGTTGACTTGTATCGGCGTTCGGGGATTCAAGAGTCCGACGTTCGACCACTAACCTCGCGAAGTCGCGAAGTCCGATTCCTTGATAAGTAAAGAGAGGGGATTGCTCGAGAATTCTGTGGGTGCATATTTCCTGATAGGGAAATAGAAGAACATTTGATTTCTTCAGGCCGTGTGAAGAGAATATCCTGTGAGTGGGCATGCCTGCGGGTGCGGCCTACGTCACGGAGGCTAATTGAGAGTTGGTAACCTTAGTGGCCTTTCCTAGGTATCTATAGAGGTGAATATGGGGGGATTCCCATGGTACCTAGGGTAGACCTTGCATCACACTTTCAATACCCTTGGAGGGTGACCCCTTGAAGCGATCATTTCTTGCACCGAGAATGGCTATTACGTGGAGGTTGGGGTAACTGTTTCTTGTATCTTCACCAACGGCTTGACATCCCATATTAGGAATATCCTTTTACATATTGTTTGTCTGGTTGATTACCTATAGGTATTTTTAAGGGGTGTGTGCTTTCGGAGTTCATAGTTGGCCTTAAGGATTGTTATTTTACTTTCATTATGGTTGATCAAGATATTTGAAGATATCGTAGAAGGTAAGGTTTGGATACTGAATTTCAGGAACCTCAACATGACTCCTCTAATGAAGGAATGGTCGAAGAAAAAACTATTGAAACCAGGAGTGTAGCTCCTAGAAGTGGCCAACACATAGAATGAATGGTCACAACCTTAGTAGAAGGTGTTGTACCTTATAAAAATATTGATTTTAATGATCCACTTGGCCCACTACTTGTTGAAAAACCATCCATGATATTTCTTTATGCTTATTCTTATTACCACTTATTAATTAGTTCATCCAATAGGATGTCTTCTGATTACACATATGGAATATTGATTCCCCCAATGGACCCAGAGATAGTTACACTGGTACAAATCATTATTGTTGGTGCTTCTTCTTTACTGAGAACATATGTGACCTAGGTTACTCTGAAACAACCACTTGCAAGTACATATCTCTCCACATATGGATAATTTAATATTCTTGCTTCATTGATCCCACACATCAAGTGCTTTACTTGGTTGTCCTATCGATCAGATAGCTAGCAGTCAAGTCGTTCAAAAAAACACATTTACACAAGATACTCAACCCACATCTCCAATTTTAAAAATGTGGAGTTCTTATATACCCTTCACTGGAGGTTAATATTCATCTCAATGGAAACCTTTTTCTTACGGGAAACCCTCAAATATAAGGAAATCTTCTGTGTGGGGGAAACAGTAACAAACCTGGGGGAAATTTGTTCATGTAGGTCCTTCCATTCCCACTACTACTACCCTGTATCCTAGACAACCATATATAGGAGTTACAAATCCTTTATGGGGTCAACCTAATCTGACAGGCATTCCTCAACAAGGAAATTTGACTAATCAATCCATGAAACCCATGATTCCAACACAACAACCCTCTCAAACACAGTATATAGGAGGTCCATCGGGCCAACCACAATACATGGGGGGACCATTCGATCAACCACAGTACATGAGAGGACCATCAAGTCAACCACAATACATGGCAGGACCCTCATATCAACCACAATACATAGTGGGTCAACCACAATACATAGGGGGACCATTAGGTCAGCCACCATACATGGGAGGACCATCTAGTTTTACCATGTAGACACAACCCGTATATGGTCTTATTGGTGTTCCCATGCCACATTATTACTACCAGTATGCACAAGTCAACTGAAAACTTCCTTTCTTTCCCATGTTAGATCTGCCAGATTTGTCCACGTTTGACTAATGATCCTATACAACATTATTTTTTCTGGCCTACCATCCCTACCAAACTACCTTTTGATATCCCAAAATTTAATGGGAATCCTAGAGAATATCCTAATAATCATGTAATCACCTTCCATATTTTGTTTTCTTAGAAATCTTTTATGGATGATTCCATTCATTTATGAAGTTTCCAGCAAACCCTCATAGGAGTGGCAGCAAAATGGTATATTGAACTGCCATGGCATTCCTTTAGAAACTTCAACTTTTTAGCTATGGATTTTTTTACTCATTTCCAACTGTCGATTCAATATGAAACCAGTACAGAGCTTTAAATTTGCTTAATAAATCCACCTCCACTCACATATTTGAACATATTCATGAATGGAGGTGGTGGTGATGGTTGGTTAAAGCCGCGATTTCAGACCAACACTTGGTAGATTGGTTTACCAAGTCATTTTTTCCACCCATGACTAGATATGTCGCCATGGCAAGTATTATCACTATGGATAAAGTGATTAGTCATGCTCAATATTTGGACTTGGTATATTCCTAGTCCTACACACTTTATAATTTGATCCCTCATGCTCCTTTCTCATCAAATGATTCGTCAAGACCTACTCCAGAATCCCATGCCAATGGTATGGTGGGTTCTTTTACCAACATGAAATTTCTTCCTCTTGTTCAAACCTATGAGGTGAATGTGTTCCAATCCACTTCTTGATCTCAAAAAATTGGAGGAAAGAAGAAAAAAAAGGGTGGATCCAAGAAATCTTTTAACCAACCGAAGAGTACAAAAACTATTGATACCCAACCAAAAAGGAAATATAAGATTCCCTGCATGATTTGTACATAAGACCACTACAGGAAAGACTTCCCTCATTGTGAGGAAGTGCCTAAATTTATGAAGGGTACCTACCAACCTACAATGTTAACTGACCCTTTCCCAACTCAACAACAACAAATGATTACACAAAATCATGCCCCTCCGCAAGGGGGAACACAAGTAATTCCCACCATGGGGATGCTTCCTCAAGTATCACTCGGATCTTTATGTCTAAATATAAGGTTAGTTTAACAACCAGAGATAATAATTATGACACTCCTATAGAAAATCATGTCAATGAAGGTGTTTTCGATAAGCCCTCCACTTCTACTCCTCATCCATCCTCCACCCCTATTCAAATCAAGAGGCATGTGTTGACTCAATGTTGTGCCCGCCTGAGGGCACAATTCGAAAGTCAATTTTCAATCTAAGTTCCCATGCTTCTCAAAGATACAACATTTTTGAATATCGACGCAAGCACCTTGTACTATGTTGACGCTTGAATTTCTACAAAACTGTCCAACTAAACACAGAACCTTGGTGTCAACCATTGGAGTTGTGGATCCATAGGCATCAAATATGATTATGTTTAATTTGGAATATTTTAAATCGATTCTCTCATGTCACCTAGTATTCCAAATTCACACTACAGTTTGTGGGAATAATATCCATTGCACTATTTGTGATGAAGGAGCCTCCACTTGTGTCATGTCTTTATCCTATTGGAGATCCATTGGTTCTCCTTAACTTAATTGATCTTCCACTACCCTTAAAATGTTTGATGGACGTGGTTTCCACCCTTACGGTGTTAAGGTCCTAACCCACACATAGGTAGATCAATGTATTTGGATGTAATAAAGGTCAATATTAATAAGACCTTTCAATAAAATAGAATAAGGCGGATGTAAGAAGACCTAATAGAAGCTTTCGCTTCTAGAAGGATCTTCCTCTAGATGCTTCTTTTTNATGTGTATTGTGAAGATTATGCTAGATATTTTACTGTTACTCTGTCATTTCTAGCATTTCATTTCTGTTCTGCATATTTTATATATCTGGTATCTTGCAAGTGGTATCAGAGCACTTTCCTTGGCAGAAATTGTGGGTATTTTTTTTTTCAGGGTAGAGACGTATTTCGGCGTCTTTAAGCCACAGAGATATGTCATTACACGCATAAACCCGCGGTTGAGGGATTCATACACGCAGGAAATACAAGTGGTTCTTAAGCGCATGTCTATTGGCCACCCTTGTAACCCCTGTTGGTATCCCTTTGAGTGGTAGCGCATCAGACAGCACCTGTGTACGGACCGGCCTAGATTTCCTGAAGCCCTCTGTAGATAAACCTATCGGCCGCCGGACTGCTATAGTGTCACCGAGAACAGCACTCGGAAAGATACTCTCTAGTACCTAGGTAGTCGGGTAGTACGGCTAAGGGTATCTATCCTCCTTAGTTAGTTCCCTGAGATATTGGGCCAAGTACTACTGTTGGACCCCGCACGTATA
>JASDQU010736226.1:257374-276959 GCA_032191745.1 Picea mariana
CAGTTTCCACATCTCAAGCCTTGAGGACAAGGCTGTTTTTAAGGGGGCGGACATGTTAAGGTCCTAACCCGCACATAGGTAGATCAATGTATTCGGATGTAATAAAGGTCAATATTAATAAGACCTTTCAATAAAATAGAATAATGCGGATGTAAGAAGACCTAATAAAAGCTTACGCTTCTAGAAGGATCTTCCTCTAGATGCTTCTTTTTAGTATAAATACAAGTCGAGGGTATGAGAACCCTATCTTGGATATTATTGTAATAGAGCGCTGCTCGATTGGAGGTTGCCCCCTCAAAGAGGCCTGTGAACATTGCTATCTGATTCAAAGTGCTATTTCTATTGCTATTTCGTATATCATTTCTGTGTATTGTGAAGATTATGCTGGATATTTTACTGTTATTCTGTCATTTCTAGCATTTCATTTATGTTCTGCATATTTTATATATCTGGTATCTTGCATACAGGATCTTGCAATATTTCATTGTGGAATTGAAGGCCAAAATCATTTCTATCAACATTGAAGTGGTTGATGTTCCCCTGGATTATAATTTGTTGCTTGGTTGCAGTTGGTTCTATGTTATGAGTGTCATATCTTTTTAAGTTTTTTACATTTTGAAATTTCCCTGTCAAGGGAAAATTGTGACTATTGACCAACTTGATTACTGCACACCAGATATCAATAATTCTGTAGCGAATAATATCCTTTTCCTAGGATAGTCTGATCTTCAATATGAAAGTGTGGGGGTAGATCTCCTAAAGGATTTCTCATTCATGGTATTTTTCACCTTATCTCCCCCTAATCCCCCACATGAGTTTGACACGTTAAACATGATTATGGATATGGTGCAACGATCCTCTGGATCATTCAATCCTTGGGTAGTTCTTGTCCCATCTGTCACTAAAACACTAGGTGGCAACATGTCACTTAGTCTAGCAAAGTCCCATCTTCCATAAGATATGGTAGCTAAACCTTCCCTTCCTCCACCTAAACCAATTGATCTTATTTCTCCCTCCATCTCTAGTGAACATATTCCTATTATTAATCAGAAGTCTCAGAGCATGGAGAAGAAGAGTCAGTGGATGAACCGAATACTGGGGGGCATGTCTCCAGCCTCTGGACATCATACTGAAGCTAAACCACCAAATTATTATGATGACGTTGGGGGGGAATTAGCAACCTATGAATACCATGTTGGGAAAAAACCCTCCAATAGGTATCGATCAATGTACCAACCTCTTGACATCATGTTGGGAAGAGGCTCTTTCATGGGTATTACATCGAGCATAGTTTATTCTCGATTTGAATCTCGTCAAAAATGAAACTGACTTCGAGCACAATTTCATTCTATTTTTCAATCTCATTAAAAATTTAAGCAAACTACGAGCATACTCTGTCATCCTTCAAGCTTGTTAAACCACAGAGACTCATCTTTCGAGTGGTAGTTTACCCCTTTTTCAACCTCATAAGACTAACTACGAAAAAGGTATACTCTATTCAATCATGACTAAAAGAGTTATCCCTTGTATTATTTTACACATTTTCAGGCTTGGGACACTAAATTTACAAAACATTACACACATGGAGTCATATTGAATATCTTTCTAGACTCTAAATGTGAAAATACCCTGATTTTTCCTTCTTTGGACTCATAAAACATGCATTGAAGGACCCATATGGAACTGAACCCCTCTTTCTTTAGGTTCATTAAACATGTGATGTTGGAATCATTGAAGATGAGTTATACCAAGCATCTATTATCCTCCTCTATCTCATTAAAAAACAAAGAGGTACTCGCCAATCATGATGGGAGGAAAAATTGAAGGAAGTGGGTCAAGTTTTGGAAATCATTATGACAGTTGTTTATTGTCTCCCTTGAACATGGCACATGTTTGTGTCAGGTCTTACAGTTGGACAATATACATTTCTCTGATTCATACAAATATCATGAGTCCTCATACTACTTTGGCTCACCGAAAGAGTTGCATGGTGATTGTTGCACTATGTTTTTGTCTATCTCTCAACCAAGTCAATGTTGCAGAGTTATTTTTTGTGCCTCACGATGTTCAACGGCAGTTTCACCTCAAACCAACCATTATGCATTATTACTATATTTTCGTCCTTGTGTCAGTCCATACTCATTTAATCCACGATATTACATCACTTCCCAGCGGCATTTTTTTTTTCGATGATGGGGGATACATCATGGCCCTCCTTCGATGAGTCTATTCTTGTTGACTTCAACACATTATCCGAGAATTAGACTTAGAAACCAAATAAGTATTGTGGATCATGCATGACTCAATGGAATACCTCCTCACTTTCGACAATAGGTTTACATCATTGGCCTTTGATCGAATGATTCCATTGAAGTGATCGAATGATTCCATGAGTGGGGATATAATGAGTGCATTACAATGTGAAAGGGGGAGAAAGGATTTTAGGGTGTGAAACATTTGATCTTATAAGGAGAATTCATCAAGAATCATCATTTTGATCTTGAGACATTCATCCAAGGGTTGGACTGGAGAGCTTGGAGGAGTTGTTGCAACATCAATGGTGGTTCGTAAGTACTTCACCATGTTTATCCATCAATATAACTTGTCTTATTCCCTTCATGTTTGTGTCTTTGATTCATACATGTCTATTGTTTTAAATTCATCATAGTTAGATCTATCTTTAGTTAACAATATAGTGTAGAGGAAGATAGTTTCTTTGTGCTCTTTGCAGGATCTCTCTCGTGGCTAGGATCTTGGTCAACAAGGTCAGAAGTTGGAGTAGCGAGGAAAAAAATCGTAAAGAGGTAAGTCACCCACATCATTCCTCTCATTTAATGGTCGAAGTAGGCCTAAAGGGAAGTTACTGTCCATTTTTGTCCTTCTATTTTGGATCGAAGGAAACTCAATCCCAGGGGGATTTCACCTGTCTACGGGGGGAATTCACCACAACACCAATCTCTCTTTTATTCTCTCTCCTTGTTGTTCATGCAAAACAAATGACTATCTAAAATTGGTGTAACTACCCATATGAATTTCCTCTCCGTTGGATTTATTTCTTGACTCACACACTTCCCTAATCTTATTGTACTCATCCCCCATGCTCCCAATAACTATGTGATGTGATTTCTCACACCCACCCTCTTACATGCATTCAATGATTGGTTTGGGGACACTCAATCAGAAATAGAGTTTAATACATAATGGTAATCAAATTTAGGAATGTGGGTGGAAATAATAGACATGGGTAATTCCCCCTTGGTCCCCTCTTATACATTATCTTATACCCTCCCCTCTCTTTTGGATTAATTCATCCCCCATCTCTGTCCATATTCCCCATAATCTAGCATCACATTTTATTATTAGAACTTAGAAATAAATTATGCATATACATTGCTTGGTCCTAGCCACACATTACATCTACATTATGCATTAATTAAACTGGGGATTATATTGGGGGTGTTACATTCCCCCTCCCTTACAATTATGCATCGTCCTTGGTGAAAACTATCTCAATATACATACATACATACATATATTACATCATAATTCTTGAAGAAAATAAAATTCTGCAATTTTATACTCCAACAATAATTCCAACCAAAATCTTGTATTCCTCTCAACCCACCGGCCCAAGGAATGCACCATTCATTTATCAAGTCTAACCCAAGGAATTTTCGATTATTTTATTAGGTTCCTCAGCACATGTTGGATAGGACTCTGAGATGTGGTTCCAGAACTCTAAATGCTCAAAACAGAGTCTTGCATTTTGTTTTCCTCAAAATTGACAAACATTTGTGGGTATTCTTTCGAAAAACAATTATTCATGCTCCCATGTAGCATCTTCGGGACTGTAAAAATTTCATTGAACCTTTACTAGCCCTATGGATTTGTTCCTGGGCACTTTGACTTTCCAGTCTATGATGTGTATTGGTTCCACCCAGAAATCCCCTTCATGATCCACCTGGATCACATTCCAAGCAATAATGTGGTTAGGGTCAGGAACATATTTATTTAATAATGATACATGAAATACATTATGCATTCTCATGGATGCAGGAAATGCTATCATGTATGCAATTGGCCCTATATTTTCTAATATTTCAAAAGGTCCACAATATCTTTCTTCCAACTTTGGAAAAATTCCTAATCTTAGCAAACTTCTCATCTCCTTCACTTTTAACAACACATGTTCTCCCACTTTAAAATATCTAAACACACTATTCTCTAATGAATAACGTTTATGCCTATCTTGGGGAGCCTTTAAATTATGTTTGATCTTTTCCATATTCTCTTCCATTTCCTTCAATAGATATGGCCCAATAACAGTTATGTCTACTGGATTATCTCAAATTACTTATTTGTTACACTTTATGCCATACAATGCTTCAAATGGATTCATTTTTAATGAGTCTTGATACCCATTGTTGTAAGAAAAATAAACTAAATGAATATAATCCTCCCACTTTGATGGTTGATCCATCACATACATTCTAAGCATGTCCTCAATTATTCAGTTAGACTTTTTGTTTTCCCATAGGACTCTGAGTGATATGCGGTACTAAGATTTATATTTGTCCCAAAGCCTTCTAACAAACCTTTCCAAAAGTTAGAAGTAAACTTTAGATATTTTTTTGAAAAAAATTCCTTTGGCACCCCATGTAGCATGGAAACTTCTTTCATGTAAATCTCTGCAATATTTGTTGTCTTGTGTGTAGTCTTCACCAGAATAAAATGTGTATCTTTTGTTAACTTATCCACCACCACCATGATGGAATCATGTTGCTTCATTGTTTTGGGAAGATTTGTAATAAAATCAATTGTAAAAAATTCCTATTTTTATTATGGAATAGGAAATTGCTATAGCATCCCTACTAGATATATATGCTCAGACTTTACCTTTTCACATTGTAGACATCTGGCTATGTAATTAGCAACGTCTTCCTTCATTCCAGGCCAAAAATATTGGCTTCTTACAGTTGCAATTGTTTTTTGATATCCTGGGTTCCCAACGTATGGCACATTGTGAATTTCCCTCGGCACTTATTTTTAATTCTCATTGGAATTCGGCACATAAAATTTGCCTTCGTACATGAGAATTTCATCTTCTTTCAACTCGTAAAAATTGAATTTCTGCTTAAAATTACCTTGTTGTAATGTTTCTTTTATTTTTAGATATTGTTAATCTAAATTTTTTGTTGCAATAATTTTACCTTTCAGACCATTCATGTACATGATAATGTCTATAATATGCACTTCATGAGATCTCCTGCTAGGTGCATCAACCACCTAATTTTCCTTACCTTTTATATGCTTAGTTTCAAAGTCTTAGTCACTAAGAAATTCAAGCCATCTAGTTTGTCTAGCATTTAATATTGGTTATCCAAAAAAATGTTTTTGAACACAATGGCGTGTCTTTAGCTCAAATTTCCTTCACATGAGGTAATGTCTCCACATTTTCAATGCATGTACAATTGTTGCTAACTCCAAGTCATGAGTAGCATAAGTATTCTCATGTTTTTTGAGGTTTTTTTATTCATAGCATACCACATGATATCTTTTTGTGAGGACTCCACCAATCCCTTCTTTGCATGCATCAGTGCACACCAAAAAATATTCAGTCAAATTTGGAATATTTAATATTGGTGCACTTGTCAAAATGTATTTCAGTTGTTGAAAGCTCTCTTCACACTTGGGAGTCCAATAAAATTCCACTCCCTTATTTTGTAAAGAATTGATTGGGCTTACAATATTTGAAATCCTTTTATGAATCTTCGGTAATAACCATCAAGACACATGAATGATCTGACCTCTATGAAATTTCTTAGTGTCAACCATCCTATAATCGCCTATATATTCTTGGGGTGAATTGCTATCTCATTGGCTGAAATGATATGACCCATGTAATGAATCTTCTTTTGATAAAAGATGCACTTAATTGGCTTAGAATAAAACTTATGTTCTCTTAAAACTTTTAGCACCATTATTAAATGTTGTCCATGTTCCTCTTCTAACTTAGATTAGATGAGTATATCATTTAGAAACACAATTACAAACTTATCCAGGTATTTCCTCAACACTCCATTCATAATGCACATGAAAATAGGTAGGGCATTTGATAGCCCAAAAGGCACTACCATGAACTCATAAAACCCATATATTGTTCTAAATGTTTTCTTGTTGAAGTATTATTTATTTATCCTTACTTGATTATAACATGATCTCATTTCAATATTGAAAAGTATTCTCAAACCTTTAAACTAATCAAATAAATCAGCAATCATAGGCAAAGGATATTTGTTCTTTATGGTGACCTTACTTAGTTGTCCAAAATCAATACACAGCCTTAAGGTTCAATATTTCTTCTTCACAAAAAGAACTATGGATCCCTAAGGTGACACACTTGGGCATATATACCCCTTCTTCAAAATTTCTTCAAGCTACATCTACAACTCTTTCAATTCGGGTGTGCCCATCCTGTAAGGTGTCTTGGACACTACGGAAACTCCTGGCACCAAATCAATAGAGAAATCAATGTCTCTCTTTGGTGGAAACCCTTGGATTTCTCCAAAAACATATTAAAAATCCCTTAAGACTAGATGGTCTCAAATTATTTCCACTTTATCTTTGGTTTCCTCTTCCATATGGGATACAAAAATATGACATCCCTTCATAAAACTCTTTTTCAGCTACATGGTTGAAATTTCTCTAACAACTATAGCTCTCAAAATGCCTTGAATCATGCCTTGTTGTCCATCCTCATCAAGGAAAGTTATTGTATTTTTATAGCAGTGTAGAATAGCATGGTGTTATTCCAACCAACCCATTCCATTTATACAGTGATATGAACCAAATGGTATTATGTTCACATCTACCTTTATGGTGAGTTCATTCATGTCTATTGGACAATATTTAACCAACTCAATGATTTTTCTCTTAGCCCCTGCGGCTAACTAAACTAACCAGTATTTCTTATTCTTACTCCTTTGCAAGTGAAATATTTCAACAATGTTAGATTTTATGTAACTATGTCCTCCATAATCAATTAAAATTGCTATGGGATGGTTATAAATCTTACCTTCCACTTCAATCACAGGGGATTGATATTATGCTTGGTTGTTATCCAATGCTCCCTAAATCCTTGGCATGCTTCCTCCCATATATTCAACTTTTTTATCCTCATTATTATTTTGGATAGTCCTCATTCTTTCTCCTTTGTGAGGTAAGTCCATATTTAAGTGATTTCCCTCACATATCCAACATTGTATAGGTTGTTGTGTTGGTCGTTTCCTAAATGAATATACTATCTTATGCTCATTTTGGGATGAATAAACTTGTTGATTGGGTTGGGAGTTGTTCTTGAAAAATGGTGGCTTAAAACCTTTCTGACTTTGATCCTTTTTACCCTTTATATTCTCATTCCAATATTTTTAGAAAACTAGCCTTCATATGTGATGCAGTAGCATCGCTCCACTTCATCACATGCCAATCAAATTCGTGCATGGTGTGCATTCAAGGAAGGAGAGGCACCACCCTCTCATTTTTTCCTCGAGAATCCAAGGTGAGATCCAAGAATTTAATAAGGACAATATGGAAGAGCAAGATATTCCTTTGCACAAGCTGAAGATAAGGTCACCATTAATAGGCTGACGGCAGGAGGGATCTTCATCTTATTTGGAGCAGATTTCCATCATTGTAATTTTCCCTTTCGATAGGCATTAGGGGTGGTGATTTGACACCACTAGTTTATCTTGCAAGAGAAGCTCATTGAGCCCCTCTTGTATAAATTGATGTGTTGTTGCCAAAGTAATGTTGGGTTGGTTGTAGGTTAGAAGTTAGATGATAGAGGAGAAACACAGAGAGTCGAGACTCAGTTGTATCTCAGACTCCACCATTGTAAATTGATGTTCCACCATTAATAGAAAATGACAGTTTTTCTTGTTTTACATTTATGTGTAATGGATTATGAGTTGTGAATGTCTTTTACATGCATTTGGATTGTATATGAATGTTAAGAATCATCTAAAGGGATAGATAAGTCATCCTATATCCGAGAGTGTGTTGAGTTAAGTCTGGTTCTCTAGGCTAAGTGCAAGGAGTGCGCGACGGAGGGAGAAAACTCTATGAGCCAATGAAAGCAGTGCGTCTCTGAACTCAGTGGAGTCAAAAGAGAAGTTGTTAGGAGGGCATACCAAATTAATTCATAGACTCAAGGAGAAATTTCAATGTGGTTAGGTTCCTTGGAAAGAAAGACTATGTGAGAGAAGTCACAACTCAGAGTTATTAAACACTCTGAAATACTCTACCAGGAGGACATCGAGCTAGTGTGAGAATGCATAGGAGAAACACTGTGGGAAGTGTTGGAGAATCCCAGAATTGTTGAACATTCTGGTGAAGGAAGGCTTTGCAAGAAGCACATCGACAAAGGAAAGGAGATGTCTTAAACGTTTCCCTAAGGTCAAGGAGAAACTGTCGAGAATCTTAGCCGAGCATAAGGAGTGCTCCCAGGAACTGTAAGTCCATATTAAAAGCTTAAGAGGGAGAGCAAGAAGTTGTCAGGAGGGCATGCAAAAGTTCACAAAAGAGCTGGAAACCTTGAAGGTTTTCAAGCCAGGTAAAGTCACAGAAGGAATTATGTGCAGAACTCTGCAAGGAGTGCAGAAGGAGTTTAGAGAACAGTCTGAGTCTCGAAAGGGGAATTTGCACTAAGTGTTCAAAGGAGTCGAGGAATTTCCAAAGTCCTAAGGACAGAGGAATCATCCACCCTTGAGGAGGAGACAGGTGGCAGAATATTAAGAGGTTCGAGTGAAGGAACATCGAAAGGTCTACCAGGAGTAGATAGAGACCTTCGCAAGGCCAATAGGCGTGAAGTAATTATGGACCATTAGATCTAGAGGGCATGTGGCAAAGGATCCATGCAGTTCAAAAAAATTCAAAGAGTGAACACTCGAGACAAGATCTCATGAAGTCCAAGTTCGCGAAAGTGATCACAATCGTTGATCGCAAGAGGAACTTGGACCGTAGATCTAGTCCCGAAAAATTCATCGATTTGGAAATTGGGAAAGAGGAGCAAGCCTCTCATGAAATTTTTGAAGTGATGGGTTGTGAAGGGAGTTGGCCCATGGTCATAGTTCATGGTCACATCAAGGAGGGAGCCTAGCATAGAGAGCTAGCGCTATTGGCATTGAATTTTGAAAGCGCTAAGGAGAGGGTCTACGGGTGCCACATAACCTATGCGAGAGAAAGAAGGACCTATGATAGAATTACAGGTTCCAAGGAGGAATCTAAGGATTCTCTCTGACTCAGCACATAAAATGATCCTATACCGGGAGGTCGATGCCAAGAGTCGTATCAGAGCTTATTTTGTCTACAGATCATAGGCAAAGGGGACAGAGTGTGATTCTCTATTGAAATTGTTGCAAGTTGTGCGAAAATGGTAAATATCTAAGTGAGTTGCAGGTGAAGCGATATGGCCATTGGAATCTATGGGCACGGTCAAGGGGAAGTCTGCCTGTGGAAGATAAAAGAGAAGATAGACAAGGAGCTCAGAGAAATCAGAGTCCAGTTGGATACGTTAGCATTCAAGATGCAGCAAGAGGAAAAGGTGCATTAAAGGTACTTATGGCCTTTGAAGAGAACAGTTAAGTGTCCTATTCATAAGTTTTTAGCCAGTAGGCAGCAACAGAAGTTGAAGAGGTGGTTGAGGCATGCTAAAAACCTGGGTCATAAGGGAAAGAGATCTAGCAAGGGTCTTGTATGTTTCCAGGTGGGAAATGAGAAGGGATCAGTGGATCTCGTAGAATGTCAAGTGGGCAGAGGAGACATCCCAAAGTTCCAGGTGGGAAAGGGAGAAGAGATGAGCTCAGCCGAGAATTCACTGATAGGTGAAGAGGAGGCAAAAGAGAGACCTCACTCAGATGAAGATTCACACAGGACTGTGAGTTGTGTGAATGAAGATGATGAGAAGTTAAAAACTTCCATCGCAGAGGAGGATGATCAGAGGACTGTTCTGATCATTGTAGGAGTCGAGATATTCCTACCAAGTGGTCGAGGAGAGGCTAGCGTAGAATTTGCAAAGGCAACGGGAGGACAACAAGCCAAAACTGTCATGGAATAAAAGGAACGGATACCGATGTATGTCTCAATAGAAGGAGAACACCCAGTTGATTTACTCACTCAGTGGGAATTGGAGTTAAAAGAACTGGAGGATTGTTTGGGAAATCCAGAACCAGGAGGTGGCTGCAAGGAGATATCCATACTGGAGGAGATACACTAGCACGAGTTGCAGTTGGTGGAAGTTGGAACAAAACCAACTGAAGAACTGGCAAGAATCGATCTGCCAGGAGAGGAAGATGGGCAGTAGCTCAGTTATGAGAGGTATGCAGGAGGGAAGATGTTAGAATATGAAGGATGTGTTCTCTTTTTACCATTGACAATACCCTTGTCACCCAACCATAGGCCGAAGCCACCCTCTAAGCACCTTAACCTTGACAGAGAATCATTATGGAAGCAAACCCTAGGCTAGATATCCATACAAAGGGTAGCGCACTTTTCCCCCAGGATAGCGCATCAACAAGAGATGATCAAATAGTCCAAACCCTAGCCAAGAGATAGTCCAAGACAAAACATAACTACTAGCTGCACCAGCAGATCTTCTCCAAACCTGCACACAAGACTGCAACTGCACTGCACAGAACTGGCTCTCTACAACTGCTGAGATGTGTCAAATGAGAGACTGGCACCCTGTATTTATAGTGGTTCTGGTAGACTTACTAGGGCCGACTTCTCCTTATGGGTACCTATCTGTTCAGTATATATTAATTTTTATGGTTGACTTCTTCTCTTGGAGGCTAATAACCTAATACATATTATCTTCTTGAGCCAACAAGTCTTCTAGGGTTATTAGCCAACTCATTAGGGTTTCTCTTGCTTCCTGGAGTCTTCTATTCTCGTCAAGTTTACACGTGGAGGTAAATACATCTCACAGCTACCATAATATCAACAGAAGACTACAGCAGAGTGGTGAGATAAGGCCACAAAGGGAGAAGATGTCTTGGGAAGTCAATGTGATTTACCCATTGACAAGGGAGGAGTGTAGCAAGTTAGTCCGCAAAAGAAGAACTAGTCGATGGAGCAGTTGGACGAGGTGATCGAGGAGATCAGGAAGTTGTTGTCGAGGTCAGCAACAGAAGTGATCAGCATGAGGAAGTTGTACAGAGAAGAACCTGAACGAGTAGCAAGGATGATGCAGGAGTAGGAGCAGCAAAACAGAGGAGCCGAGACACAGCTCCAAAGTAAATTTTGGGATCCAAGTGGATTTCATCCATGCTGGAAATCCCATGAGCAGGTGCTCATGATTTTCGTAGTCAGAGAGTATGATGCAGGAGCATCGCCCCACTTTATCATGTGCCAGTAAAATTTACATGTGGTGTGCATTCAGGGAAGGAGAGGCATCGTTGTTGGCCCTTGAACACGTTTTGAGGAACACTTGTTCATAATAGACCATTTTTGGACTTCGACAGCTTGTCAAAGACAAAGCGCAAAGCGAAGCAGATATTGTGGAAGTTAGGCCCCCTTTTGGGTCCTTTTTGGTTTTTTAGGAATATGTAATGGGAAAGGGATGTCAACCCGTGGGTTTACCCACGCTTAGGCCCACTTTTGTAATGTATAAATAGAAGGATAGGCAATGTAAGAAATAGTAGATGTGATTGCTTAGTGCAATTGATAGTGCATCTATGTGATGTTGAATAAGTGTTATGTGTGAATTGTGTAAGGCTTGCAAGCCTAAGTGCAAGTGACTGTGAGGTTGCTATAGAAAGATACGTGTTGTAATGCAAGGAAGAAGGATCTAGCGAGCTGCACAGATCTTTTGTCCTATGTGAAGAAGGGTTTTGGAGGCTTTGTGCTTGTAACAGATTGAAGACGATAATAAAGACGAATATATTGTGGACGTAGCCCTAGGGTGAGGGTGAACCACGTAAATATTTGTGTTATGCTATGTTCTTTGATTCAATGTGTTTATATTTTCTTATGCTATGTTCTTTGATATATCCACTTATGCTATGTGCTTCTTAGATATATATGATTGTTAGATCTGATGTGTATGAGGATGCTTACTGCTGATCTTATAATATGATCTAGGTTACTATGGTTAAGTGATGAAATATTGTAGATATGAGTGTACACTGTGAAGATCTGTGCTATCTGCGAAGTATAACAAGGGTTTAGTATTGATGAATGATTTATGCTAAGTGCTCTGTAAATGATATAGTCACAGATCTATGTCCTAGCTAAGGTTGCAGACACATGAGTCTTGCAACCACCCCTGCCTCTACCTCAGGTGAGACTTCATCTGCTTCGCAGGTGTTTCCAAAAGGGTCGGTAGTTAGGGATTTGTTGGTGTGCTCTTGAGCGTTGAACCCTGGGTCTGCCCCTGTGCCAACAAATGGTTCCATTATTGGGATCTAAAACTATGATTGCTGGGAACTGAGGAAGAAGAAAATTTGTGCAAAACAAAGCTCTGTGCGTAGATCTGTTTCCCTAGTGTGCATCTTTTTACTCGACCTGTGAAGATTTGTGTCAGGAATAAGGTCAGATTTAAAGAAAGGAAGATCGGATCTAAAGAAAAGAAGCAAGATATGAATGCTTTGTGCTCTAAGAAAAGTAAAAGTGGAAATTTCTAAAAGAAAGAGGTCAGATCTACAGAAAAGAGGTAAGATCTATAAGCCTTGTGCTCTAATAAAGGTAATAATGGTTAAAAGTTCTTAGATCTGAAAGCTTTGTGCTTTGTAGAAGTAAGATAAGTGAAATTTTTTGTTTCTAAAGCATGGATCTAGGTATGTTTGATAGATTATTTCCTAGCTTAAAAACTAGGGCATTAATAGATGAAAGAAAGTTTGATATGAATAGATTTGATAAGTATAATGATAGATATGTTATACCTATGCATAGAAAGAATGTCTGGACTAACAAATGGATGCAGGATCCTAGAAAGAATCTTTTGCAGATTAGCTATCACGATTCTATTACGTAGTACAGAAGAGGCTGGGGATCATTTAAAAGAAAGTGAGGATTAATCCTATGTTACAGTTGTAGAAAACTAGGCCATCTAGCTAAGGAATGCCCTAGTAGAAGACCTAGTTGTCTCTGTTGCAAATCTATGAACCATGAGGTATTGGATTGCCCTAGAATGATTGCTAAGCTTGAAAGGATAAATCTGAATCAAGAAGACCATAACGCAGATCCAGAAAAGGTAGAAACCTAGCAAGAATTAGAGAAAGTATTAATACAGATGAAAGAAACCCTGAAGTAACTTAAATATGTTCGATTACTAGAGATCTTCAAAGAAAAGGAGCAAGTCGAAGCAAGAATAGGGGACTTTGACATTGATTGTATTCTTGATGAAGAAACAAAAGTGAATATTATGCCAGAAAGAACTTGGGAAGCTATAGGGAATTCTGCCACGATTCCTTCACTGGGAGGAATAGGACTATTTAGAGGAAAACGGATGATGTTATGTGGAAAACTCACTCAGATACCTATGACAGTCAATGGAACTTCGACAAAAGAATATTTTGAGATTATCAAATTCATTGAGGATAGCGCCTCATTTACTATGATACTTGGAAAACCTTGGATTAAAAGAGATCAAGCTAGAAAGAAGGAAGAAGAAGAGGTTTTAGAACAGCAGAGACAAGAGTTAAAATATTTCATGACTAAAAGGATCGCACAGATTATAGAAGAATAGGAGAACCATTTGAATCCATCTGACACTAGAAGCCCAAACATTGAGGCCAAAGATACACAAAAGGCTGAAATTTCTACCCCAGACAAAGAAGAAGTGATACACCTAAACCCCAGGAGAGAATCTCACCAGCACGAAGTGACTATGTCCAAGGAAAATAAGAATCAAAATGGGAAGAGAATCACCGAGATGAAGCTCACTGGAAAGAAGGCTAGAAATATAAGTAAGAAGAAGGCTACAATTGAAAAATTATAGAAGATCCCAGAGGGTACCTCGCAGCAAGACACTTTGCGGAATTGGAGCTTCATCGGGATATCAGAACAACGACATATGCCACTTCGCCGAGGCGAAGTAATATAGTCGTTGGAAGCCAATATAACCATTTGACTGCCACTTCGAACAGGTTGAAAAGAATTTATGGCTCACCACTAGACCATTAGACCACGTCATAACGAACAAAACATAAGTTAATGCAGCCTCATACTCGTTGCAAGAAGACCATTGCTAAGTTTCCCTACTTAGTCCGTCGCACCACGCACCGAGAATACTTTTTTCTAAGTGAGAATTTGAGCCCGAAATCTAAGATTACTTCACTCTGTGATCATTTCCTTGTTCCCATACCATTCACTGTAGTCCCTAAATTCATTTTCACACCCGAGCTAGTTGACCCGAGCTTGTATGTCGGACAAGCTCAGCGTTGTTGAGAAAGTAGTTGAAGAAGTTTTGATTGACTTAATGAATGAGAGAGTCATGTTGAAGCAAGGATTCTCTACAGGAGTCCAAGGATCATCAATGAGAGGACTCCAAGCCTCCCCTTCCATTGCTCGCGCCGGTCCATCCCGACTGACCGATGAGAAATAGACCAAGCACAAGGGTGATATCGCAAATGCCAAGCTTATCCCACGCATTCTACCTACTTACTTACCACCTCTAAGTGGTGCCATCAACCGTGACAGTGTACCTTGAGACTTTGAGTACACTTTTATCATCATGTACCTTCCGAAAGGGGTGCGTACAGTTTGTGCTGACCAGGATAAGTTCACGGCACCGAAACTTAGTGATTTTAACCTTGGAGATTGTAAATTTTACAGCATGTTAGCCTCGCATAAGTACTTAACCAGGAAAAAAGGCAATAATTATAATATTTTCCTGCAGTCATGGACCCAGAACCTTGCACAATCCACACTGCTTAATGTAATGAAGATCCCTCACTTCGACAGACACCAGGAATTCAACACATGCGTCAAGTTGTTGTTGTCCTGCTACCATGGAGGATACTTATGGTTGGACTGCCACATCATTGTGGATCTAACCTTGATCAACCAGATGACAGGACTTAGTATGCAGGGCCCTGACCCACAGGAGTTTTACCCTGGAAAGACCTCAGATCGATCACTAGCGCAGAAGATAAAACAAACTTATGGCGATGTTGAGAAAGGAATGTGAGGCCACAAGTTAGCCTCTATCCAGAGTGGCACAGTGAGCCTTACATGTCAGCTGATCACGAGCAAGCTAGTTCGCAAGAACAGACCAACACAAGTGACTAGATTCATAGTTGACCTCGCAAGGAAGTGCGCCAAGGGACTACAGATGAACTAGGTGCATTACCTTGTAAACCAACTAGATCTTGATTGTAGAGAAGCACAAGACCAAGGGTATGAGTTCCACTTTAGTTGGTTGCTCATACTAATCTCTTTCATCGCCTTGGAGCTACTAGAAGGTGCCACTTTTCCAGAGATCGAACCCTTCGAACCACTGATCGTGAAGTTCTGTACGTTGTGGTACTCCAGCGACATGAACAAGCAGTGGTAGTCTAATGTCATCTTACATGCCTATTACAACCAATTGAAGAATGTAATCCAGTCTACACTGCACCTCACCCCAAACACACTTCACAGGTTTAGACCTTTGATAAAATTGAATGCGGACTGCCACTTCACCTATATCATAGCGCGCGCGCTGATGAGCAAAAATAGTAGCTCTAGTCGTACTACAAGTTGATCAAAGAAGACTTGGAGCATATTACCAAGGAATGGTCGACAGACCTCCTTGTTGCAGTGGACCCCACAGAAATGTCCGACATGGATAGCCCTGAAGCTATGTCAGATGCACCTGGACCAAGCAAGACTAAGAAGGATGATGAAGTTCAAGATGTCCATAGAACATCCACGAAGACTACTTCATTCTCACCTGCACAAGGAGGTGATGGTGAAGAACTAGGTGGCACAGAAGTTGAGAAAGACAAAGGCGAGGTTACTTTGCCTAGAGAGGAGGAGAATCGTTATAAGAAAAGGAATATTACCCCACTAAATCCCTCATCCTGAAATAAAACTAAGGCCACCCAGAATAGGTTTAATACTACCCTCACACTGAACGACTTCGACTTCTTAGTCGCTGCGCTGAATGATGCTTCACTAGAGATCGTAGAAAATCAAGAAGTGAAGCAGGAGGAGGTATTCAACCGAATCAAGGGTGAACTTCAAGAAGTGCAGCATGCACTCCAGTCTAGCCGAGCAGTTTCTACTACACCCTTGACAATCGGAACAGCAGGAACAGGTGATGAGCCCACCCAATTACACTAGATCATCGATAAAGTCGAAGCTCACCTTCGACGACCTCAAGAAGACACAACGTAATCCACCCAGGCTTTGACACAAGTACAGAGTGCACTTGTAAAACAAAAAAGTAAGGTAGAACAGGAAAAGCTTGCCCTACAAGCGAAGTGGGATGAGGAAAAATCACAGTTACAGCAGAGCAAGGACCAGTTGCTAGCAGAGCAACTTGAAGTACAAGAAAGGGTTCATAAAGCCCTTCGCTCTATGACGGTCATAGAAGTGAAGATTGAAGAACATGTCCCACAACAGGTGGCACAAATTGAAGAAGTAATCCAACAACTTCAGCAGCACATCACATATATGGAACTTCGCACCGTGCCTGAGACTCCTCAAGAAATAAGGGATCTCAGGAAGGCAACTGCCCGCAGTGCAGTTGGGTGATTAAAAACCCTTTCCTTGGAATGCAAGAAGCTGAGCGCTAGAAGAACCCAGACTTATGAGAATCTCATAGAGAATCCAGAGTTGCAGGCATTGGAGGCACAGCTCCAAGAAGCAAAGTAGCATGTAGATACGCTACAGGCGCAACTGAAGGCCTTGACCCCAGTTGAAAGAATGAATATATTTCCATAACAGTGCACCACCCAACAATAGGTACACATGCTGCAAAGTAAAGTGATGGAAGTCTCCCAACGAATTCAACTAATCCAAGAAAAGGCATGCCAACTGTTCACTGAAGTTGAAATCTAGGGAGCTGATCTTGAATAGGTTGTCATCACATGGCAGGGCCAGTAAATGACGTAGTGATCTAGGAGTTCACTGAGCGAGATTTTGTCGCACTGCAGCAAGTCGAAGCAGCTCGAGCCAAGATCAAGGCATTCGAGGTGGAATTGATTAGACCAAAGTGACTCGGGATGAGTCATAGGTGAGTGTTTGGGGCATGTTGGCCCTTGACCAAGTTTTGAGGAACACTTGGTCATAATTGACTATTTTTGGGACTTCGACAGCCTGTCAAAGACAAAGCACAAAGTGAAGCAGAAATTGCAAAAGCTAGGCCCCCTTTTGGGTCCTTTTTGGGTTTTTGGGAATATGTAATGGGAAAGGGATGTCGGCCCATGGGTTTGCCCACGCTTAGGCCCACTTTTGTAATGTATAAATAGAAGAATAGGAAATAAGTGCATCCATGTGATGTTGAATAAGTGCTTTGTGCGAACTGTGTAAGTCTTGCAAGGCTAAGTGCAAGTGACTGTGAGGTTGCTATAGAAAGCTAAGTGATGTAATGCAAGGAAGAAAGATCTAGCGAGATGCACAGATCTTATGTCCTATGTGAAGAAGGGTTTTGGAGACTTTGTGCTTGTAACAGATTGAAGACAATAATAAAGAAGAAGATCTTGTGGATGTAGCCCCAGGGTGGGGGTGAACCACGTAAATCTGTGTGTTATGCTTTGTCCTTTGATTCAATGTGTTTATATTTGCTTATGCTATGTGCTTTGATATATCCACTTATGCTCTATGCTTCTTAGATATATATGATTGTTAGATCTGATGTGTATGAGGATGCTTAGTGTTGATCTTCTAGATTTGATCTGGGTTACTATGGTTAAGTCTTGAAATACTGTAGATTTGAGTGTACACCCCGAAGCTCTGTGTTGTCTGTGAAGTATAACAAGGGTTGAATATTGATGAATGATTGATGCTAAGTTCTCTGTAAATGATATAGTCACATATCTATGTCCCAGCTAAGTTCGCAGACACCTGAGTCTTGCAACCACCCCTACCTCTACCTTGAGTGAGACTTCATCTACTTCGCAAGTGTTGCCAAAAGGGCCAGTAGTTAGGGATTTGTTGGTGTTCTCTTGAGCATTGAACCCTGGGTCTTCCCCTGTGCCAATAGCCGCCCTCTAATTTTTTCCTCAAGAATCCAAGGCAAGATCCATGCATTTAATAAGGACAAGCTAGAAGAGAAAGATATGCCTTCACACAAGCTGGATATAAGGTCACCATTAATAGGATGATGGTAGGAGGGATCTGCATCCGATTTTGAGGATATTTCCATCATTGTAATTTTCCCTTTCGATAGGCAATAGGGATGGTGATTTGACACCACTAGTTTATCTTGTGAGGGAATCTCATTGAGCCCCTCTTGTATAAATTGATGTATTGTTTCCAAAGTAATGTTGGGTTGGATGTAGGTTAGAAGTTAGATGATAGAGGAGAAACACAGAGATTCGAGACTCATTTGTAGCTCAGACTCCACCATTGTAAACTGGCATTCTACCATTAATAGAAAATGACAGTTCTTCATGTTTTACATTTCTATGTAATGAATTTTGTGTTGTGAATGTCGTTTACATGCATTTGGATTATAGATGAATGTTAGGAATCATCTGCATGGATAGAGAAGTCATCTTCTATCTGAGAGTGTGTTGAGTTAATTCTGGTTCTCTAGGCTAAGTGCAAGGAGTGTGCGATGGAGGGAGGAAACTCTGTGAGCCGTTGTAAGGAGGGTGTGTCTAAACTTAGTAGAGTTAGAAGAGAACCTGCTAGGAGGGCATACCAGATCAATTCACAAACTCAGGGATAAATTTCAAGGTGGTAAGGTGCCTTGGAAATAAAGACTGTGTGAGAGAAGGCACATCTCATAGTTACTGAACACTCTCAAATACTCTATCAGGAGGGCATCGAGCTAGTGTGAGCATGCACAGGAGAAACACTATGGGAATTGTTGGAGAATCCCAGAAATATTGAACATTCTGGTGAAGGAAGGATTTTCAAGAAGCGCATTGACAAAGGAAACGAGATGCCTTAAACCTTTCCCTAAGGCGAAGAAGAAGTCTTCGAGAAGCTTATTCAAGTGCAAGGAGTGTGCCCAGGAACCGTAAGTCCATCTTACAAGCTTAGGAGGGAGAGGAAGAAGCTTCCAGGAGGGGCATGTGAAATTTCATAAAAGAGTTGGGAACCTTGAAGGTTTTCAAGTCGAGCAAAGTCACAAAAGGAAGACTATGCAGATGGAGTTTTGAGAATAGTCTAAGTCTCAATAGGGGAATTTATGCTAAGTGTGAAAAGGAGTCTAGGACTTGCCAAAGTCATGAGGACAGAGGAACCATCCATCTTAGAGGAGGAGACAGGTGGAGGAAAATTAAGAGGTTCGGGTGAAGGAACTTCGAAAGGTCTACCAAGAGCAGATAGAGACCTTCGCGAGGCCAAGAGGCACGAAGTAATTCTAGATTGTTGGATCTAGAGGGAACGTGAACAAGGATCCACATAGTTCATGAAAATTTAAAGAGTGAAC
>JASDQU010736227.1:13385-24699 GCA_032191745.1 Picea mariana
TAATCTGTCCATATTGTATATTTGTGAATAAAGAATGATGGCAGCTGACAATTAAGTAGTTGATTTGAGTTATTATGATCATAGTTAGTAGTTTGTAGTTAGTAATTTGTAGTTAGATTAGTATAGTTAGTTTTAGTTAGTTTTTATTAGTTTATAGTTTCCTTAGTTTAGATCATTTAGCTTAAATCACTTTCTCTTTGGTTTCCTTACGAGACCTTAGGGTGACCAACGGAGCCGTTAAACTCGTCAGGGTGGTCCATACCAAACGGCTTGGGTTATTTAGACAACCCCGGACCGGTTCCACTCTCCCAGTTGACAGACGGTCATTTTCGCCCGTCAACAATATGTAAATGGACCTTGAGTGGATAAGCTCTCGTCCTTAGTAGATAGTCAGCATTTAATATAGTTAATGCTGGTAGATAGGAATTTAATTCTAGATTTGATAGCTTTAGAGTCCAAGAGGGAAAACGGGATATAGACACCCTCATTGTACATTGTAACATTATTGAAACAGAGAGCATGTAGAGAATTGTATGAAGAACACCCATGTATAGACATTTGAATTAATAGAAAGAGCTTTGATTCAAATTCATGGTTTGTGTTATTCTCTGTGTACTTATGTTAATATGCTCATGAATGTTTGCTTCCTGTCATACATTTGCTTTTATATGCCGTGTATGTGATTTCATGGTTGATTTGAAGTCTGAAAGGAAGAGTGAATGAGTTTCAATTGTTTCTCTAATTGAGCCAGAGGATTCCTGCAAGGAGTGTAGTCGAATTGTCCACAAGGAGTGCGTTGACAAAAGGGTTCAATTAGAGATAGCTTTTGTTCTCATTTATTCGAAGGTGTAGTCAGGTACAGGGGCCGTGCAAGGAGTGCGCAGGCTAAGCTAAGTCTCAGAGTTGCGATTCTGAGCGAGGGGGTTGAAAGACTGCTACTGTAGGAGTGCGCAGAGTCAAAGACTTCAACACTCAGTCGAGGTTGAAGGATTTGCCGCAAGGAGTGCGTGCAAAGAGTTTCTTTCGGAGGACCTGGAAGCCGTAAGAAAGCTCAGGAGGAATAGACCTTTGAATTCACTGAAGGGTAAGTGCAGGGAAGCTGCCGTGGAAATTCTGAGAGAAGTGTCGCAGGTTGGCAAAGAGGTGAACGAGTTCCGTGGGAGGAACACTCAGGTAGTTCATAGATTTACTAAAGGAAGGAAGGACGGTTGGAATCCTTCGAGGGGAATTTGCGACATCCTATGAGTCGTCAGATCTCACAGAGGAGCAAGGAAGATACAACGAAGGTTTCAAGAGGTTCGAAGCTCAGAAGGGCAGGAGTCATCGATCCGAGTCACGAGGACCATCAAATCTACTCGCGATATCGTATATCGGGAGTCGACGTAGAAGTTAATTGACCTTGCGAGAAGCAAAGTCATGAGGGAGCGAGATCGCGAGTTTCGACATTTCGGCGCATCGGGTATCGGTGGTGGGAAAACCGAGTGCTTGGTGTCACGAGTTGTGAAGTCGCAATAGAGTTGAAGTCCCAATAGAGGAGAGAGGAAGTCAGCGTTGACTAACATATCGGGTCTCGGGGATCTGAGAACTCAGTGATTGGTAGTGAACTCGCGAAGCCTTGAGTTTCGATCCTTCGACAAGTAAAGAAAGGGGGATCGCGTGAAGAGAATCTGTGGGTGTAGATTTCCCAATAGGGAAATAGAAGAACCTTGGAGTTCTTCGGGCCGAGAAGGAAGAAGATCCTGTCAGAGCGGACGTGCCCGAGGGTGCGGCTGTGTCAGTTGTGGTATCAGAGCGGGAATATCTCTTTGATTTTTGTAGCAGAGAAGAGAATTCGCCATGCCGTCGAGGAGAGAAAGGTAGTCACCTAATCCAGAGGACAAGGAGGTGCGAAGAAGAGGTAGACAAGTAGCAAATCCAGATATGGAAAGGCAGATGCGTGATCTCTGAGCAAGACTTGAATATATGGAGACAGCGCAAAGACGCACAGCCAGTGCTGGGGATCTGAGTGATTCCGACAGCGAGATTGAGACTGAATGCGAAGAAGAAGTTACAGCTGAAGATTCATCAACTGAGCGTTTGATCAAAGCCATTGCCAGGATGGGTGCAAAGGCAAAAATGGACATTCCATTTTACGAGGGAAATCTAGATGCCGAAGAGCTGCTAGACTGGATTAGTGCTCTCGACACCTACTTCGACTATGAAGATGTCGAAGAGGATAAGAAAGTCAAGCATGTTGTTACACACTTGAAAGGAAATGCAGCATTGTGGTGGGATGAGCTACAAGCTGACAGACGCTGCAAGGGCAAGCATAAGATCAAGAGCTGGGACCGGATGATCATGAAGATGAAGGCGAAATTCATCCCAAGAGATTATCAAATTACTCTGTTTAGGAGGATGCAAAACCTAAGACAGAAACTGATGACAGTGAAAGAATACACTAAGGAATTCTATAGACTAAACATCAGATCAGGTCATCGGGAGAGCGATGATGAGAAAGTTGCTAGATATCTGAATGGTCTGAGATACGACATTCAGGATGAATTAAGCATGCTAACCATCTGAACGGTGGAAGATGCTTACCAATTGGCTCTGAAAGCTGAGGAGAATCTGAGCCGAAAGCAAGGACAGAGGGGCCGAGGCAGAAGCCAACCCAGAGGCAAGGCAGTTGCCCAGGATAAATACCAGAAGCCCAAGGAGGAATGGAAGAAACCTCAGGGTAAAGTTGAAAGAGGTGGAACCTCACAGAGAGGGCCATATGTTGAATAGAGAGGGTAGCATACAGAGCAGAGTGGAGGATATGCTGATGGAAATACTTTTCCTCGTACTAGAGGTCGAGGCAGAGGAAGAGGTGGAGTGATCACATGCTTCACATGTGGAAAGAATGGGCACAAGTCTTACGAGTGTCCAGAGAAAAAAAAGGATGGAGGAGAAGCTCACATCATCGAAGCGCAGAAGTGGGATGTTGAGGCCGAAGACACATAAGGCGGAAGATCGCTTATGATGCGTAAAGTTCTCTTAACACCCGGGAAGGAGGTGGAGGACTTAGCTCAAAGAACCAGACTRTTCAGAACAACTTGCAAGACCAAGGATAGGGTATGCAAGGTTATCGTGGACAGTGGTAGCATAGATAATCTCGTTTCAACCGAGATGGTGGAAAAACTRGAGCTGGAGACAACTGATCACCTGAGTCCATACAAGGTTTCGTGGCTACAGAAGGAACATCAGGTATGTGTCACTAAACAGTGTTTAGTTGAATTCAAGATAAGAGAGTATAATGATGAAGTACTCTGTGATGTCATTCCCATGGATGTTTGTCATCTATTGCTGGGTAGACCATGGAAATATGACATAAATGTGATTCATGACGAGAGAATGAACACATATACCCTAGAGAAGAATGGGAGGACACATAGGTTGCTTCCGATAAAGGATAAGGAGGTGAAGCCGGAAGTAAACAACACAATACTTCTCATGAGTGGGAAGGAACTTCTTATGGAGGTTAAGAAGAAAGAAGATCCATAATTCTTTGTGGTCAGGAAACCAAGGATTGTTCTGACTAGAAAAAAAGTGGATGATTTACCAGACGAAGTTCAGGAACTACTGGAAGAGTTCGCTGACATCATAGTGGACGAACTACCTCGTTCGTTGCCACCGATGAGGAGTGTGAGTCATCATATTGACCTCATACCAGGAGCTAGTTTGCTGAATAAAGCTGCGTACAGGTTGACACCGCAAGAGAATGAGGAAGTTAAAAGGCAGGTTCAGGAGTTATTGGACAAAGGATTGGTTAGGGAAAGTTTGAGCCCGTGTGCTRTTCCAACAGTGCTCAGTCTGAAAAAGGATGGAGGTTGGAGAATKTGTACCGACTCGAGAGCGATTAACAAGATAACCATTAGATACAGGTTTCCATTGCCGAGGATGGATGATCTGATGGATTGCCTGAGTGGGGAAAAGTATTTTTCAAAAATAGATTTAAAGAGTGGATATCACTAGATTCRCATGAGGGAAGGCGATGAGTGGAAAACATCATTCAAGACAAACGAAGGTTTGTATGAATGGCTTGTTATTCCATTTGGCTTAACAAATGCRCCAAGTACCTTCATGAGGTTGATGAACGAAGTATTGAAAGAGTTCATCAGGAAATTTTTCATCGTATATCTGGATGATATATTGATTTACAGTAAATCAAWAGTTGAACATCTGAAGCATTTGGCTATAGTGATGAAAAAGCTACAGCAGGAGAAGCTGTTGATAAATATGAATAAGTACTCATTCATGAAGACAGAGCTCATTTACTTGGGTTTTGTTATATCTGTGAATGAGTTGAGGATGGATCCGGATAAGGTAGAAGTGATCAAGAATTGGCCATCACCGAGAAATATTTTTGAGGTGAGAAGTTTTCATGGTTTAGCTAGTTTCTACAAAAAATTCATTAGGAATTTCAATGGGATTAGCGCCGTGATGATGGATACAGTGAAGAAGCGGCATAAGTCTTTTCACTAGACAGTAGAGGCTGAAAGGAGTTTCAATCTGTTGAAGCAGAAGATCATGGAACAACCAGTGTTGGTGTTGTCATATTTCCAGAAGACATTTCAGGTGAAATGTGATGCAAGTGGGTATGCCAAAGGAGCGGTCTTGAGTCAGGAAGACATGCCGGTTGCATATTTCAGAGAGAAGCTGGATGAGGTGAAACTGAAATACTCCACGTATGATAAGGAATTCTATGCTATCATACAGGCGTTGAAGAAGTGGAGGCATTACTTGATCCCGAAAGAATTTGTTTTGTACAGTGATAATCATGCATTATAGTTTGTGACTCAACAGAAGAAGTTGAATCAGAAGCATGCCAAATGGGTAGAGTATATGCAGAATTTCACATTTTTGATTAAGCATATTTCAGGTACTGCTAACAAAGTGGCTGATGCTTTGAGCAGGAAGTGTTTGCTGTTGCAGGAGTTCTGAGTCAAAACATTGGGTTTTGAAAATCTCAGGGACATGTACGCAGGTGATGAAGATTTTGTAGAAGCATATGAAGCAACTGAGAATCCAGTTCTCAGAGATAGGAGTCCATGGAAAGATTATATGATCCAGGAGGGATTTCTATTCAGAGGCAATCAACTATGTATCCCAAAATGCTCCATGAGGGAGAATCTGTTGAAAGAAAAACACAGTGGAGGTTTGGCAGGAAATTTTGGCCATGAAAAAACATTCGCGAAGCTGAGCGAATCATACTTTTGGCCAGGGATGCGAGCAGATGTCAAGAGGTTCATTGACAGATGCAGAATTTGCCAGCATTCGAAGGGGAGAAATTAGAATGCAAGTTTGTATCAACCATTACCCATACCAGAAAGACCATGGGAGGCGATTAGCATGGATTTTGTATTGGGTTTGCCAAATACACAAAGAGGAGTTGATTCAATATTTGTGGTAGTGGATAGGTTTTCTAAAATGGCACACTTCATCCCATGCCAGAAGACCAGCGATGTGACTCACATCGCAAACCTCTTTTTCAAGGAGGTCATTCGACTTCATGGATTTCCGAAAAGCATAGTTTCGGACAGGGACACCAAATTCATAGGGCATTTTTGGAGGACACTATGGAAGAAGTTGGGGACTAACTTGATGTTTAGTTCAGCTTATCATCCTCAGACAGATGGACAAATAGAAGTGGTCAACAGAAGTCTGGGAGACTTGCTGAGAAGCTTGGTGACAGAGCACCATAGTAGCTAGGATAGCATATTGCCGCAAGCAGAGTTCACATACAATGATTCATTGAATCGAAGCACAGGAAAAAGTCCATTTTACGTTGTATATGGGATGCAGTTGAGAGGATTCTTTGAATTGCGAGATTCAGAACAGATTGCTACTAGCAGTGCTAGTGCAGAAGAGTTCGCTGAAGCGATAAAAGAACTTCACCACAAGGTGAAGCAGTGACTACTGGATTCGAATTAGGAGTATAAGCGCAGAGCGGATCAACATCATAGACAAATTCAGTTTGGAGTTGGTGATCTAGTTCTGGCACATTTGAGGAAAGAAAGGTTCCTGAGAGGAACATACAACAAGATGAAGATGAAGAAAATTGGACCATGCAAGGTCTTGAGAAAATTTGGGGAAAATGCTTATGAGATTGAGTTGCCGAATGAAATCAAAATATCTCCGATATTCAATATCGCAGATTTATACCCATACAGAGCAGGAGAAGCAGAGACTAGAGATGAGGAACCAGTGATCCAGTGGATGAAACAGATGCCAGTTGCAGAGAAACCATAGATGGAATGCATACTGGACAAGAAAGTGGGTAAGAAGACCCGAAGGAAGGAATACTTCGAGTATCTGGTCAAATGGAAGGGCCACCCAGTGGAGGATGCCAGTTGGGAGTCTGAAGCAGAAATACAAAAGCATGGACAGACCGTGCAAGAGCTCATGGACAAGAGCCCATGAAAGTTTTCAAGCCGAGGAGTATGATGCAGGAGCATCGCCAACTCATCAAGCGAGCCGGCACGGAAGCGGAAGATAGCTGGACAAGCCAACACAAATTTTGAAAATGATTTAAAATTGTTGCGCAATCTTAAATGATTCATTTAAGAGATAGTGCACTTGTATATGTAAATGGACCTTGAGCGGATAAGCTCTCATCCTTAGTATATAGTCGGCATTTAATATAGTTAATGCTGGTAGATAGGAATTTAATTCTAGATTTGATAGCTTTAGAGTCCAAGAGGGAAAATGGGATATAGACACCCTCATTGTACATTGTAACAATATTGAAATAGAGAGCATGCAGAGAATTGTATGAAGAACACCCATGTACAAACATTTGAATTAATAGAAAGAGATTTGATTCAAATTCATGGTTTGTGTTATTCTCTATGTACTTATGTTAATATGCTCATGAATGTTTGCTTCCTGTCATACATTTGCTTTTATATGCCATGTATGTGATTTCATGGTTGAGTTGAAGTCTGAAAGGAAGAGTGAATGAGTTTCAATTGTTTCTCTAATTGAGCCAGAGGATTCCTGCAAGGAGTGCAGTCGAATTGTCTGCAAGGAGTGCGTTGATAGAAGGGTTCAATTAGAGATAGCTTTTGTTCTCATTTCTTCGAAGGTGCAGTCAGGCACAGGGGCCATGCAAGGAGTGTGCAGGCTAAGCTAAGTCTCAAAGTTGCGATTCTGAGTGAGGGGGTTGAAAGACTACTGCTGCAGAAGTGCACAGAGTCGAAGACTTCAACACTCAGTCAAGGTTGAAGGATTTGCCGCAAGGAGTGCATGAAAAGAGTTTCTTTCAGAGGACCTGGAAGCCGTAGGAAAGCTCAGGAGGAATAGACCTTTGAATTCACTGAAGGGTAAGTGCAAGGAAGCTGCCATGGAAAGTCTGAGAGAAGTGTCACAGGTTGGCGAGCAGGTGAACGAGTTCCGTGGGAGGAACACTCAGCTAGTTCATAGATTTACTAAAGGAAGGAAGGATGATCGGAATCCTCCGAGGGGAATTCATGACATCCTGTGAGTCATCAGATCTCGCAGAGGAGCAAGGAAGATACAACGAAGATTTCAAGAGGTTCGAAGCTCAGAAGGGCAGGAGCCGTTGATCCGAGTCACGAGGACCATCAGATCTACTCGCGATATCGTATATCGGGAGTTGACGTAGAAGTTAATTGACCTCGCGAGAAGCGAAGTCGCGAGGGAGCGAGATCGTGAGTTTCGACATTTCGGCACATCGATTATCGGTGGTGGGAAAACCGAGTGCTTGGTGTCGCGAGTTGCAAAGTCGCGATAGAGCCGAAGTCCTGATAGAGGACAGAGGAAGTCAGCGTTGACTGACATATCAGGGATCCGAGAGCTTATTGATCGACAGTGAACTCACGAATCCGCGAGTTCTGATCCTCTGATAAGTAAGAAAGGGGGATCGCGTGAAGAGAATCTGTGGGTGCAGATTTCTCGATAGGGAAATATAAGAACCTTGGAGTTCTTCGGGTCGAGAAGGAAGAAGATCCTATGAGAGCGGACGTGCCCGAGGGTGCGGCTGTGTCAGATGCCATGCTCCAAACAATGACTTCAACAATTATTTGGTAGTAACCTACTATAGGCATAGGTTGTGGTTTCCATGTTTTTCTCTAGATTGTAACCTACACTTCATATTGATCATACACATATCACATCACATATTGGTGTGTAGAGTATTTCATGGTGCATTTCCCATACACAACCTACACTAGGAAAACACTTAGGTCCTCCTAGTGATGGATCATAGTGTGTTGGTCAATGCACTTAATGACCCCCAAAAATGCATTGGCACCTAAGGGTTTCTGGATAATTGTGAGTTAGTATATGAGGCAAATATGAGTGGTTTTCGACATTTGTTTCCTGAAAACAATGCACATAAAGTATGCATGAGCTATCTCAAGATGGTGGGGATGGAGAAATTCAAAGAAAATAATATGGGAAGGACCAAATGACTATTTTAAGCAATGAATTCTCACCTAATGAGCATATGGTTAACAAAGAGAGGAATTTCGACACATAGAAAAGGTAACTTAGATCACCTGCAAGCTTGTTTTCCACCAAATATCACACTGTGGTGAACAAATCGATCACTGGGAACAAATCAATGACTCCACATAATGAATTGATGATGGAAGAAAGTGGGCATGATAATTTGTATAAGATATTTGGAGAATGATAATTTTGAAGGTGCTAGGCCTATTCCTACACACGATGGCGAGATCACCTCTCATTGACAGCCAATGTATTGATCCCTTTTAGTTTTGGGTTGATAATTCAAGGCTAGGAATGACCAGGCCCACATCAAGTGAAGGAAGAATAAAATTAATAAGGTACATGTGTTGTCCCATTCCATGTCAACAACAATGCATCCATTCACTGGGAACAAATCGATGACTCCACTAAATTAGGGTTTATGGTTTAAATGATGAATTGATGATGGAAGAAAGTGGGCGTGTGAGTCAAATTTGAGTCCAGAAACCCTCCCATATCGTTAAGGCATGCAAATAGTCTATCCATGTCAAATTTCAATGCAGTTAGAAATAGTTTGAAAAAATTTCAACATTGGCCCCATTCACAGGTCACTGTTGCCCGTGTCTAGTCCTAGTACAATTTCCTTGTAAAATTTGTATAATATATTTGGAGAATGATAACTTTGAAGGTTCTAGGACTATTCCTACACACCATGGAGAGATAACCTCTCATTGACAGTCGGTGTATTGATCCCTTTTAGTTTTGGGTTGTTAGTATTTTCAATTGCACACACCTTTCAATCTAGTCAAAGTTGATCAATTAATGTCTCTTGTTACTGTGGGGTTATAAAGCCTCATGATCCCAATGACCACATGCCTCCAACCTTATGATATAATGATTGTTGGGTGACAACATTTATGAAGGGTGACGACTAAGACTAGGGGCAACTTTCAATTCAAGGCTAGGAATGACCAGGCCCACATCAAGTGAAGGAATAAAATTAAGACGGTACATGTGTTGTCCCATTCCATGTCAACAACAACACATCCATTCACTATGAACAAATCGATGACTCCACTAAATTAGGGTTTATGATTTACATGATGAATTGATTATGGAAGAAAGTGGGCGTGTGAGTCAAATTTGAGTCCAAAAATCCTCCCATATCGTTAAGGCATGCAAATAGTCTATCCATGTCAAATTTCAATGTAGTCAGAAACAGTTTGAAAAAAACTCAACGTTGGCCCCATTCACAGGTAACTGCTTCCTGTGTCTAGTCCTAGTACAATTTCCTTGTAAAATTTGTATAAGATATTTGGAGAATGATAATTATGAGAATGATAATGATGAATTGATGATGGACATACCTACATCATTGGTATGATTAGGCACAGTCACGTAGATCTCCTCTTGGTTTCGAGAATAGTTCATTCTCTACTAAACAGGGGCAACCACATGAAGTTGGAAGCTTTAATTATGCCCCCCTCCCACCCCTCCCTCACATCACTCTCAATTTCCCCATATTACCTAATTTGAAATTCTAAAGAACATGTATCATATACTATATTATACAAAATAAAAACATATAAATATCATATAAAAGATATAAACACATACCTCATCTTTTCAACAATTAAATATCAGTCATCTTCTTCTTCATCCATCTCAACATTTGTATCAGGATCTGGTTTAGAATCTATATTGGTGAAAGACTTATTCATATTAACATCATCATCAACATCATTTTTCGCTACTATAGTTATCGATAACGTCAATGAGATCGTCGTCTCCTACATTTGGATGATCAACTTCTTCAACTTCTTCATCTGGCACATCAACCACATGAGCCACCTACTCCTGATTTGCATAATCACGATCTTCTTCCTCGTTATTATCTTCATCCTCGGCTACATAATTATACTTTACTGGTCTTCCTTTTGGATCATATCTAACAACGTATGACCAACCTGCTTTACCAGGTACCTCTGAGTAAAATAATTGCTCACATTGACTTGGAAGAACATAAGGTTCTGTACTCAGTTCAAATGCCCTTGTATTAACCATGGTAAATCCATTATCATGCTCAATAACAGTTCTTTCAGGATCACGTTCATGCATCCGTAGCCTGTACCATTTAACCTCAAACAAAACTATTTTAAAGGAATTAAAATCACACTCAACTATATCCTCCAAATGGCCATAGTACCTATTCTCAGTTTCTTCCGGATTTCTATCACTTCTAGAAGAAATGTTGGTGACCTTAAACACTGCATTTATCCCACAATCCGAGGTTTTCATCTTATCATCCAACATTTTGATATGAAATTTACGACCATTACACCACATAGCATTGTGATGTTTCAACTGCAACATGGACAACAAATAAAAAATAAATTGCCAATTAATAATCCTCATATAGGATTTCAATAATTAAACAAACCAAATACATTGAAAAATTGGGAAAAAACTAGGAAAATGTGGGTAAAAAATTTAACTTGCCTGTTTATCTTTTAAACCAAAGGCTAAATCAACTTCCCTTGATGTGAGATCAGGAAATTGATCTCGGTGACGATGCGCTATTTTAATCATCTTACTCACCCCTTCCCATGATAACCTACCAAAGTATTCTTCAGTACATTCTATCCAATGCTCCATCCAATCAAGGTTGCTTAATGTATAAATGTAAAGCATCCCACTCTCGAGCAACTATATGATAGCATAACAATTTAATATAATTAATTAGTTATTGTTAATAAAGTAATAATTTAATAAATGTGTAATATATTAAATCTATGTCAACATCTAATAATTACCTTTCACAGTCCTCATTTTACCTTTCCCC
>JASDQU010736227.1:25127-36498 GCA_032191745.1 Picea mariana
ATAAAATAATATCAAGGCATACATAAATTTGCAGATAAAAGATAATATGTCAATAAGTTCCGCTACAAATCACATAAGAAGTACATTTTCCTTATAAAACAATACTTACCTCATGTATTTGCCAAGTACATAAATAATTTGTTTTATGTTGTTGTCAAAGTCGTCTGGGAGAGATGAAGGTAGAACATACTATAACAAAAAACAAATAATTATTATTTGTTTCAAAAAAATGCATACCAATAAGGAAATATATTATAACCTACTAATTACCTTAATGAATGTATGCCAGTCATGTGTTTTAACCCCACCAAAATCACCTTTTTTAGTTAAGATATTTTGTATGTTCGACGAAAACCCGTCGGAAACCTAATTTTTTGAATGACTTCTTTTACAATATTGCTCTATTGCTCCGTCAATAACCAAGGAAGAATGGTATTTTGTTCATGACCATCACCATTAGAATTAATAATAACACTTTGCAATGCGTGATTAGCTTCCCATATGTCACAACAAATCTTTCCAATTCTCTCTTTGTCAATCCTTCCATCTAATATTCGCCATAAAAATTATGTTATGTTCTTCCCAATATGCATTGTATCAAACAAATGAACTATTTGTAGGTGCTTGTAGTATGGAAATCTACTGAATTGCATTGGGTAACTTTTCATTCCTCATGGAAGCCCATTCGTGCCTTAACGACATTCATGAAACACCAACAAATTTAAATTAACACTAATTAATTGGACAAAATGAAATTAATACTAATTAAATTAACCAAAGATTTATATAATAGGTCATACATAAATAATTTGCGTACCTTGACGATTTCTAATATATTCCAACTTCCATGGGTGAGGTGTCATTCTTCATGTTTTTTTTCCATTTTCTTCTTTAACATTGAAATTTTCTTTGTCTGTAGTTCAATAACTATGGTTCTTAGGAAGAAAGTGCCTATACTCATCAAACACTTCCTTTTCTAAACTCCTTGAATGATGAGATTTTATCCTCGGACCACAAACTGGGCATGAAAATTTACCCTTTGTTTGAAGACCTACAAGATATATGAATAAATGTAGCGTCAAATTAGAGTTACAATTTAAAATAATATATGATTTTTTCAATAAATATATATAATATTAAATCACAAAATAAAGTAACAATATACCAAAAAAATGTGTTAACCCGGGAGCATCATGAATTTTCCATGATAGTATTCCATGGAATTGAAATCATTTTTTCCCTATTGGTATAGAGATGTCATACATAGTGACGCCAACCCATAACTTCAACAACTCATCGATGAGAGGCTCAATATATACGTTCATATATTTAACCTGGTACCTACCTAATTGGTTCAACACACTGCATGATTAATTATACTTATCTAGATGTTGTGATATATAAAAGAAATAATTACCATGCACAAAACAAAGAAATGAAATATTTTGTCATACTTTAAAGCAAATAAAAGACAATTAAATACCTGAAACAATCATTGCCAATATTGTGTGCTCTCTCTTGATCGACATCCAAGGAGGAAGGTTATTGCTTATAACAAAAACAGGCCACACTGAGTACGTAGAACAAAGCTCTCCAAATGGATTGACACCATCATCTGCCAACGAAAGTCTAACATTACGAGGTTATTCTTTAAAAATTAGCCACTTTTCTTCGATGTAGTTCAATGCAGAATCATATGCAGGAATTCGAAGAACATCGTCTCGACTTCTGTTCTTTGCATGGAAATCCATAAACTGTGCTATACTTTGGCACCTGAACAACCGCTGGAAACGTGGAATTATTGGAATATAACGAAGAACTTTGCGAGGCACCCTCTTTGACGCTTTATCGATTCAATATCTACTTATTTGACATTGTGGGCATTCATTTTCTAATGCATATTGTCCATGATATATGATATGATCATTAGGACATGCATCAATATCCTGATAGTCCATTCCAATTTCTTTCATAATCACGGATAGTTCTCGATATGTGCATGGCAAAATATTTGATGTCGGTAATAGAACATCACCTAACAATCTACAAAATTCTAAACAATAAGTCAATGTAAACAATATTAATCATCAATATATCATCCAATATACTAATTTACAAATTAGAAAACAATATCAATATAGGAAAAAATTGAACCTTTTAAGTATTTGTGAACATGCATGCATAAATAATTAACAAATTAAATACCTTAGTATCTGTGTGAGACATGTGTTTGATAAACCATTCAAAACCTTCAGGTTCACTAACAACAATATAGCAGATAAAAGATTTGTTGTTGAGTCTTCATAAAGAGGTTGACGTGACTTCTCGAGTAGAGGATCAACATCATGACTATCATCCTAGTTGTCCTCATCCATTGGAACAAATGTGTCTTGGATCAATCTATGTATCTCATCTTCCTGATTTGAATCACTAACGTTATCTCCATACATGTCATCATTAATAACTTGATCAACAACTTCAATATTCTGATCTCGAAGTTCATCTTCCTGTAAAGTAGTATTTCTGCTAGTACTTGGAAAATAACTTTTTGGAGTTCGACATTTTGGGGGCATCATCTATATATTTTAAAAAAACATAGAAAAGTTAGTGTGTATAGAAAATATAAAAATCTCGATAAGAAATATTACTAAAATTCATGACATACTGATTACTACAGAGAATACATTAAATATTGAATCCTCTTACCAATGGACGATATTCATAACCCCCTTCAGCGTGCCCCTTCTCCCTAAAATCTCTTTGGGTTGTTGTTATTAAAAGTCTTTTTTTTTGCAAGCCTTTGCAATCATAGCAAGGGCAATAACATTTTCCATTGCCCCTCGCCTCTAATGTCGCTCTTAACCGGGCAAGCTTCCTATCATTTTCATTCATTGTGACAAATCCTTGTCCTGACAAGTAATTGTCTTACCTACACCATACCAAACATTAAGTTGTCAATTTTTTATATTTTAGCTACTCCTTTCGATTATGATATGTTTATTTACAATGACCTACAATCCTCACAATTATTTCTTCTAATACATTTTGACATGCCTTTTTATTATTATTATTATCGATTAACTATTAAGATATATATGCTTCAATTTGTACTATAGAGTATTGTGTACTGAATAACCATGGAAAATAATTACACACCATTTAACGAAAGTGGTCAAAATTTTTCAAACTTCAATCACTCGACACCATACACTAGCCTCTAAGTTGTTTTGTAGACAAAATGTCAATCTTTAAAATTCACCACTAAAAAAAGAATGCCAACCACTTGTCATCCACAATTGGGTTGGGTTGGTTTAAATTATGATGTGTTGATTTGCATCTACATACAATGGTCACAATTTTATGCTACTTACAGTGGTCACAATTTTATTTTCTAAGACACTTTGGCATGTTCTTATTTTTCATTGTTTGACTAGTAGATTTCATCATGTTATCCTAGATTTCGCCACGAATTTTTTTATGTTTTAGATACTGATCCTTATTAATAGTGTATAAACAAGTTACATCAACTACAAACTAAAGTTAATCACTACATCTAGAATTGCGTGTGATTATAAAAAATTTAGAGAAACAACATCACATATCAAAAAAGGGTATGTGGATTTTATTGAGAAAGTTGAAACAAATATACTTTATTTATATTGGAAGACTATGGTATATAATCATAAGTTCATTTGTTAAAGGTGCTTAGTCATAAGCCAAGAAAGTTAAAGGTGGCTAACCATAAGCTAAGATGGTTGAAGGTGGTTAGTTAAAAGAGATTGTTATGTGCCTAACCACGACATAGATAACATCTTTATAATAAGGTCATATGTGTACAAATGTTTTATTTATATAATAACGACCTATATACCAAACATAAGTTTAGGGTTAGTGTTTATGTATCTTATTAGTCCCTGCTAAAGCAGGGAATATAACAATTGATTGCAAGTCAAAATCATTTTGACTTTTGTAAATTTACAAAAATTTTAACTATGTTTTATAATGTTTTTCAATAAATATTTATTAATGAGAATTTTATATACAAATAAAAATATTTTTTTTATTTTTAAATATTCAAAATTCTATTTTTTGATTGGTCAAAAACTCTGAAGTGACTAATTTCCCCTGGTTGGAGGTGACAATTAACCACAAAACTAAAAAAAATAAATCATTTGTTTTTTAAAAAATCCACAAATAGCCACGTATTAATTAAAAGTACAAATAATGATTGATGTTACAAGCATTCTATGTGTAGTAAATGTAAGAATAAACTTTTGATTTTGAGACTTTGTTTCATATCCCAATGAGTTGATGAGTGCACTTTCTCCACTGTCCAGATGTACAGACCCGATCATGTCAACCACAAAATTTAGCCTCGGGTTTTGTTTTGCATGCTTAAATAATGAAAATTCTCGTACTTTGTTTTGCAAAATGTACAGACCCGATCGCGTCAACCACAATATTTAGTCTTGGGTTTTGTTTTGCATGCTTAAATAATGGATGATCTCTCATACATTAATAATTATATGTAATATCAACATGCTATCTTGTCACTAATGCCAACCTACCCATTATTTATTACAATATGTTGAGGATAGCAAAGAATTTATGTGAAAGAGGGAAATGTTATTAATATTTCTCTTAATATATATGCGGAATAGGGAAATGTTGAGGATAGCAAAGAATTTATGCGGAAGAGGGAAATGTTACAATATATTGTAGCTATTACCCTTGTTGTTATAAACATGAGTTTCCTCCCTATCTTATATATATCATAACTTTTCATTTATCAATATAACAATCAACTTCAATATTTTATTCATGGAGATTTCTCCTTTCATTTAATTGAATTAGTAAGTGCTAACCAACCATTAGGTGTGCAAGTATCCCAACCATTATTTTCACTGTTATATTATTTTCAGTTTATGCAAGTGTGATCGCTTTTGGGTACTAGGGATGTAACAAGTGGTATTAAAGCTTCAATCAAGGTTTGTTGGTGTTTTTTTGTTAGGTCTAAAAAATAAAAGAGAGAAGAAAATGACAATCAATTACTATCATTTCACCAATAAGGGTTGAGTTTCAAGAGCAATTCCATATCTTTATCAATGAAAAGAGAGAGAGATTATAGCTACAATTGAAGGGAAAAGGGTATGTGGATTCCATAAACCTAGAATATTATGGAATCCACATACCCTTTTCCATAGAATATACTAACTAGATCCAAAAACCAAAGACATGAAATATGGTACTACACATACAATATATTATCAAGGAAAAAACAAGCTACATGAAATTTGGACATTTGAACAAAAATTTACAAGTTAAATGAGTACATCAATAAAAAATAACATACTAACTTTGCAAGTTCAAAATCCGAGCTATGTAGATTGAGAATTGGATTTGTTCAACCGGTGGGTGACGAAAAAAATAAACAGCTCAAACAAAAGCCAAGAACAATGTCGCAACTATAGCAATTGTGTCGCAAACTCTCTTAAAGTCACGTATATATAGATCAAATATCCAACTAGCCGTTAACATCGACCAATGAGATAGGCAAACTTTTCGTCGTTATTGCCACGAAAGTTCGTTGCTATTGTGACAAAAATCCTGACTAGGTTAAAATAAGATTTTCGTGAATATTGCGACGAACTTTTGTGGCAATATCGACCAAAATCCTGCCCTACTTAAAAAAAAAGATGAAACTAATGGAAGCATGAAAACATTTTGTGGAATAATCCGCCCATATGTAGTAGTTATGCTTCATGTGTTGCATCTTCCTCTTCTTTCTTTCTTTGTTCCTCTTGAAGTCTTCTTGATTTTGCTCGATCCTTCAAGATTCTTTCTTTTTCTGCTTGCATGGATTGTCGTTCCTTCCCTGGTGTGAGCTCTTCCTCTTCTCTTTGTTTCCATTTATTATCCCCTTTGTTAGAGGAGACTCCAATATTCACCATTTTGATTTGCCCCTCTAAAGGTAGAGAGGCAAAGAAGGTTACATTTGAGTTGGCCCTTCTATTCTCCACCTCTTGCCACTCTTGGGAATTCTTGGTGAATAATTATTCTTCCCACTTTTCATGAGCGTATGGCCAAGTCAAGATCACATGCTTTGCATGCTTTGGAACTAGTCCTTTGGGATCATGTTTTATATACCTTCCTGTCATAAACTTGTATTATAAGTGCACATGGCCTTCTTTCTTGGCATGCTTGACATATTTTACCACATAGTACCCTACCTGAAATCCATAAGGGATAAACAACCTCTTCTTATCCTTCAAAAGGGTAGCATTGAATCCTTGCATGATGGTATGATAAAAAATTTATCCGATGACCAATATATTGGGAACACATGCACAAGAAATAGGTGTGGTGGGATAATGGCTCCATAAATCCTTAAGTAGGCATGTTTCTCTTCAAATTATTGGTTCCCAATGCAATTCAAAATATTTTTTGTCTGTTTTTTATAGTTTGGGACACTCCTGTCCAAAGATGAGAAAATAGATCCTTGGTTTGAAAAAGTCACAAATTTGAGAGTAAAACTTCTTGTATATGTTTTCCCAGAGCATGTTGAAATACACATGGACATGTGGTTTAGAAATATGCCAACTAAGTGACAGGCTAGGGAAGATATTTTGTGCACATAGTACGTTCATGAGGAATGCGACCATGTGGAAAACAGGGGGATCCCCATGCTTTGGTGATTGTTTTTGAGAAATATTCAGACTAAGTTGTTTAGAAATGACCCGTCTGTTGAGGAAAAGGTATAAAAAACCTTACTAAAGCATTTTCATATCTTTTTGGGCTAAGGCAAGATAGCTGGGAATGTCACCCGGGGTTTATAGCCTTAAAAAAACAATCACTTAATCCGTAGGTATTAAGTACAAGGGACCAAGGCTGGTTTGTTTTATATATTATATATAACTGTGTGAAAAAGAAATAAAATTAAACATAAATTACATGAGTGTGTGCATGGAGATAAAAGCAAAAAATGAACCAGATCATCAAAATACATATGTGAGACGGAAATCATAAAAATAATTTTTGTATTGATTTCATTCTGAGATACAAGGTTGAATTCTCTTTACAAACCCCTGCGAGGGTAGAGACCAAAGTCAGATTTAGAATCCTCTTATGGGCACCATACAAAAAGACTCTGACAACAAAAGAAAATTGAAGCTAAATATCTGGATCAACTTGCCACAAAATGATGTCACTTGACTTTGCAAAATATTCTTTATCAGTCATAAAATTTAATTTGTAAACATACAAGAACACACATACTGCCAAAGATAAATCATACACCTTTAAAACAAGTTGCTGAAATATATGATTTAGTTTTGAATCCGGCTTCCTTCAATAAGACCTTGCTGTCATCAAGATGGTTAATCTTTCTAGTAAACTCATAATGAATGAAAGATGAAAGTATCTCACTAGTATAGAGAAAACCTTGTGGCTGAAGTTCTCCTTCTATTTTCTCCTCCCTTGTCTCTTCATTTGATTGAGATTTTATTCCTTCTCAATAAGTTATGGTATTTCAACTACCTTTCTTTAGTTAAGCCTAATTATCTTAACTAATTAGTTGAGACAAGTAATAATAGTATATATAAATAAGGGTTTAATTAAATAATAACTAAATAGGTGGGACCCCTTGTGACTCCCATTTATTTCTTTTAATAATAATCAAACATGAAATATAAAACCCCAATCATTTGATTCAAACATCCTCCTTGTAATTCTCATTCTCATATTTATGATCAAATATTTTAATATCAACAAAATATAACATGACCATATCCAAAAATAGTATTATATTCACGTTGTCCAAAACATTGTCAAAGTTAAAAGTCTATCCTCAAAATAGAAAATAAAATTAATCATCATTAAACACTGTATTTACTATGAGAGACATTTGGCCTCCTTTCACTGCTGTCCTCTTTTGATCTTTCTGTTGCAGCCTTAGGCTGATTGGAATCTTGAGGCTGGACTGCACTGATAACGTGAGAACAATCATCTTTGAGATGAAGACGTGAAGAAATAGATTAAAAGGACTCTTTGTATGACTTGGAGGGAGTGGCGACTCCTTTTCCTTTATCTTGCTCATGCTTGGGAACATCAGTTTTTAGCCTCTTACTTGCATGAGAACACTGCACAGGTGAGATAACATGATCAACTTGGGGATTTGGATTTTTTGGCAATGGAGGAGGGGGTAATGGCATAGACACAATAGGCCAACCATGGTGATGAGAAACATACTGTTGGACAATCTCTTGCCAACCATCATTGGCAGACGATTATGGTTGCATAGACACATGAGGGGGAACACGAATACCATAAAAGTTTTGATGTAACTGAATGGGAGGTCTCTCAGGTCGGGGCTAGAGGATCCCATGGCCAACTAGGTTGAAGAAATCATCTTGAAAGAACTAATTTAATTCCTGTGGATCAACATCAAAATGTATTGAAAATCGTGGCCTTCTATGACCTCTTTGCCAATTTCCTCTGCCTCTATTAGCACCTCTGCCATTGCTACACCTACTAAAGAAGCTCATCCTGAAGAAATATTCCAACATATCATGAAAAAATATTAACAATCCATGCATCAATACTCTACCTAAATAAAACCAAAATGTTGGCTCTATCATTCACCACAGAAGCACATGCAATCCATCCATCAATATCTTATTACTCATCAATCAATTTTCGATTTGAACAAGGAGTGGTAGGGCTACCGGGAAGATGAGGGGGTTATAATGTCCGAACAATGGTAGCATGGATGGGAAATGACCAACGAATACTATTCAAGCAAATGAAAAAGTAACATAAACTGTATACATATCCAACTTTCAAACACTGATCATCATCTTAGTCTTTTCTCCTTTGTTATTAATCCTTTCTCTTTTCAAAATGAATTTAAATTTGATAATAATAGAACAGAGAATTCTTTAAATGAATTTGGGTAGGAGAGGGGCATACAATGAGTGAAAAATGGTATAATGAAAGGGGGAAAAATGATTATTGTTCTATTATATGCAATAATATCCAAAAAATGCCATCACCATCAATAAAATAATTGCCAAAACTTTTCTCTGTTTCATAATTTAAATCCAATACAAAATAGTTTTTGTAATACCCAATATAAAAACCCCAGGAATGTTCCATGATTGTCAACTGTACCACTTTAATTTCCACTTCCTTTTCTTTTTATTAGCAAAGTTTTTATAAAAGAATGTGAGCAGATTGATTTCAACAATTAAAACCAGACTACATCAAGTGCGCATGGAAGGATGAGAACATCACATAGCTCCATCATCACAACCTTAATACTTGTTGTCAAACTGGGTTTCAAAACCCCATGTGAACATGGTGCTATTTATTTTAACATTATACAGTTTTCAAAATTGACCAAACCCCCATGGATAACAAATGAACCAAGAATTAATGCAAATAACTAATATTCCCACTATCGGGTTAATCGCCTGTAACATACATCGAGACGAGAGTTTGAATCTCGTAATTTCCATATATTAATAGAAGAACCAAGGTCTGGATGAACACAAAGGTGAAACCTTCACAAAGGGTTCGTAAAAAAAACATTTAACCATCTCTTATAACACATACTTTCCACAGACCTCTCATGGTGGCCGCAAGGAAAATATATTCCCCAAACAATAAAAAAAATAATTTGAAGGAGCTAGAAGTCTTCCAAAGACTGAGTAATGGCGTTTACACAACTGTTCTTTTGTTTCACAGAGAAAAGGAAACCCTTGATTTTTAATCACCAGAGATGAGTGAAACCCAAAAGAAACTTGCCATAATTATTTGCCAACAATTATAGCGTAGAAGAAGTATTTATTCTGGACACAATGCAATCACATAATCCGAACAGAAATGAGTTTCAAACACTATTCTCAATTTGAAAGATTTAAATGTCAACAGGGAGGAACCTTCACTTAAAATCAATTTGCACAGTCGATACCCACATACATTCATTCAAACTTTGGAAGAAAACATAGTCTATAATAAAATCTAAGAGCCAACCTAATGATTTTATTCTGAGTGGAGCTATATTTCATGAATGGAGAGGTGAGAGCCATCATACCTGTATGCAGAATGCCAAAAAACCAATAAGAACGACTATTGTTTCCAAGGCTGAGAAAAACAGAGGCATCACTAGCCAAAGCAACCAACACAAATGCAAATCAAGTGAGGGTGGCGACCTTGAAGTAGAGTTAGAGTGACGTGCAATAATTACACGTCATTTCTTTCATTAATTCCATCAATTATAGCCAAGTACAAGTGCACCCAATACCTCCATCACATAATCCACTATGTTTGCCAAATAACAATTTAATGCAAAAATCGAATTTGCCACCTTCCATTAACCCATAAGTTTTATGTGAATGCTTCACACTTGGCACAAAATACATCTTATGTCCCACATTTGTTGCTAGGGAAGCATTTCCACCTTATAAAACTTAACCAATGGTGCATGATAATAACAAGAAATCATAAGTGCAATATGCCATAACTATATATGGCCCATGATTGGAGTTTGAATCAACAAGTCAAAATATATGTGTAGCAAGAATAAACCAAGATGCTCATTAAAACAACATATTTTCCCTTTCCTCTTTAAATTAAATCACCAATAAACCTATCATTTGCCCATTTCTCTTGGAAAGCGGTTTCGAATTTTTAAAACTGTAGAGTCATTTTTGCAAAATTGAACTTAATAGAGGCATCAACACCGTTCTCAATTGAACTTATTGCCCCACATCACCACATAGTATGCCAAATTTAACCATGCTTTTGAGAACTAAGAGTAGTCCCTTTACCCATACAACCTACATAAGAGGACCATGGTTTACATGTTAGAATTTTAAATTTTCTAGTTACACAATTACAATTACTTAATCCAATAACAACTGTAGTAGGATCACTGAAAAATAGACAATCAAAGATACAATAGAACAAAAATATTATCCTGGGAGTATGATGCAGGAGCATCTCGAGCAAGCTAGCGCGAAAGCAAAAGACAACTGGACAACCACCCAACACAAATTTTGAATTGTCTTGAAGTAAATGCGCCAACCTTAAATGAAGCTATTAAGAAGGAGTGCCTTTGTATAATGAAATCTGTAAGAGCCGGATTTAATTTTACATCAATTTATTTTGATAAACTAAGACAGTAATTTCATAACACAGTAATTTTATAACAGTAACTTCCGTAACTCGAATTTTACTATGAATAATAATTTTTTTTCTAACATAATACAACAATGCATAAATTTTAGAGAAATACCTTAAGTTTGATGCTAATAATCTTTGTTTGCATGCCGCTTGCTGCCTTCCTGTTTCTGGAAAACACTACCCAAAA
>JASDQU010736227.1:40726-54607 GCA_032191745.1 Picea mariana
CACCATTGAATTTGTGGCGTCGAATTACCCAAAAACGACTGTCTTCATGCTTCAATTTGACTCTGGCACTCCCAGGCCCAAGAGAAACTCTGTCTCGATTTTCATGCCCTACAATAAATGCTGAGAAATTATCTCGAAAAACGTGTTGATTTATACCCTCACGTGCCTCCCCCTGCACTGGGCGGATGCAAATTTTAAGTAATATTCCCGGTCTTTGTAAACAATGGAGGTCGTTGGACTTATGGTTAGTAGAGCATGTATTAAGGTGTTGATAGAGGGGGAGGTCCCGGGATCGAGCCTGCGGGCCTTCCCTTTTGGGTATCCATTGTAACACACACACACACACACACATATATATATATTTGAAACAATTTTGTTTTCCTAACTTTAGTAGTGGTTCTAGATAGTCCGTTGGTGCCAGATTTGGTGGGGTCCTGCCGGATTTGGTGGACCCGCTAATATATATTTTTTTGAAATTTCATTCTCGGGCTATCATTGGGAATTTGACCACTGCCATGTGGCAGCCCATGACTGGGCCATGTGGCAACCAACCATTGGGCCATGCCAACCAATTGTACAATCACCTACCACGTCAACGTACAACCTGTCACATCAGCATATGACCTGCCACATCGACTTGTCATGTCATCTGCCACATCACCATATGGTCTGCCACGTGGTTGTATGGACTGCCATGTGGCACATTTTTACTGGTCCACAGAATGACCCAAAAATTCCAAATATGAGTGACACGTGGAAGCCTCTGGTGCTTCCACGTCACCCTGTTGATGTCATGCTAACGTTAGCATGAAACATGTTGTCTCCTGCATGTGCCACATATGCTTGTGTGGATCCTGACATCATCTATACTGATCCTGACGTCATTAGTATGGATGTTGACTCATCCCCCTGCTGATTGGGCTAGGTTGACCAAACTTTGATCGTGAATATATTTCGATCTGTAACTCTGTTTGACAAGTCATTTGCATCATTGGAAAGCTTGTGATGCGCTCTTCCTGATGATGTCATTTTTATTGAGTTTTGAGGACTTTGAACTTTTTCCCTTTCTCTATCTATTGAGGCCATTCTGAGCTTCCTGAGTTGCTTCTATGAGTTCTGAATTGTCCTTAGTCTTCTCTCAATCATTTTTGGATCATCGAGGGACCCAATGTAGTCATAAGGTGGAGAAAAATATAGGACTAGCAATTCGACGACCCAAATTAAATCTTCCCTTCTAATCGGACGGTCAACATTATGTGAGCAGGGATCCATCGGGCGTCAGTTGTAAGTGAGGGTGATTTGGTTGACCGATGTGGCATTGAATAGACACATGTTGACTATGCATTGAATGATAAATGAGATGACATGCCAGTGGTTACGCCCAAGTGCGAGGAGGCAACGAGACATCAGATCATAAAATCGATGGTTCGGATACGTTTACTCGTTTGATCAGATGACCAATAGATTCCAAGGTAGAACAACTATCGATCACCAGGTGTGGGGAATGAGTGTGCTAGACGAAAGAGTTGGATGATACAAATGATAGTTGATGGATCCATCGGCGTCAACTAATCGATGTGAGAACTCTATAACATGACAAACCAACGTTGCAAAGCCCCCCCAATGATTGACGAGAAAGAAACTCGATGCATGGCGTGGTATTCTCAGGATTTAGTATGGATGATGATGTGGAAATTCCACTTGGCATATGACGTGGCCAAAACGAATCGTGAGTTCTGACAAGGGAAGTGTACGGATGATGATGTGGCATTAGTACAACTGACACATGGCGTCTTACGTGGTACTTCAATAACTTGCAAAATATCCCTCCTCTCATTGATCATGGATGACTAATATTGAATGATTGTTTTAATCGGACAGTGGGTATCGATCGAGACCCAAAGATCCACATTTAAGTTTGCTCGATGATTTCACCTATGAAATTTTGGCTTATGCCCAATGGTCACATCGAGCGACATAGGAAAATTAATTTCACATGTGTTAACATGGTGAACTGTTCGATGCCCAATGGTCTCATCAGTCGTCGGGTCAGTTGCGATAAATTTTATAATTTCATTTAATGTTATGTCCCCACCCAATCTGATACCTTTGTCAACCCAATTAACAAGAGAGTCAATTTTTTAAAGAATTGTGTGTTTAGACTTCTGTTATTCAGTCGATTTGCTTACGAAGGTGATTATGTCTTCTTGGGGCTCATGAAAGCTTGAGTTAATCGTTCACATGGTCTATACGAAGCTCAAGGAAATCAAAACAATCCAACCAAGAACATTTTTTTTTAAAGGATAATAATGCAAACAAATTGCAACATATTCATAAGTTGTACCCAAATTTTCATAAAATTTTGATGGTGTGTTGAGTGCACAACACCTAGTAGCCTCTAGGGTTCCTAAGCCAAGACGCAATCAATTCTAATGTCTCCTATGTAGTTTCCCAAATTACCACTAGTTTATTATGATATACAAGTCAAAGAATACATGGATACTTCAAAGAAAATTTTCAAATTTAAGATGTTCAATTCTAGGGTTGTTTTAGAGGGTTTATTATGTGATTACTAAGTAAAAAATGTCCCCAAAACAGTATAGGTCTAAAAATTACCCTAGGATGTCATAAAAATTGTAATAAATATAAGTAAATTGCAACATAAACCAAGTTATAACAATGATATAATTCAACCCCTTAAACAAATTATAACCAAGTGAAATTTAGGGCTAAAACAATGAGTAAAACTAGGGTTTCAAATAACTTATTAATTCTGAAAATTTAAGAGCTTGTAACAGCTCAAAAAGACTAATGCATCTATCCCTAAAATTGCTACAATAAAAACGAGCTAGGGAAAGGCTCCAAGAAAATTTATTTTTAGGTAAACAATGTGGGGAAACCTTAGATGTCTAGGGTTTTGATGGCTGAAAATTAAATATACATTGTTAAAACCCTAGAATTACCTTAAAACCTAAATAAAATTTTATGATTGACTAGATGGGAGAAGACTCTATTTGAAGGGGGGAGGGGTGGAGCATACAGGGTCAACTAAGGACTCCCTTGAGAGGATGTAAGTAGATCTAGGGTTCACTACAAACCCTATAATATCCACCTATTTCCTTACAAACTTCAAGATAGTTCTAGGGAAGATACTCCACTAGTAATCTTCCAAGAATTATGAAGAAGGGACTTGCTCAAGAAATAAACCAAGAGTTTGAAGAAAAACAAGGGCCATCTCATGGATCCATTGAGGAAGAAGACTTTGTTGGATCACATCATGTTGAATATCAAGTCCATGAAGAAGATCCTACTAGAGAGAGCACTCCTACTCATGAATATGATAACTCCGTAAGCCTTAGATCTTCTCAAAATTCTAAACTTGATGATCTTTATTGTTATGATCTTAAGGAGATTAAATTTGAAGAAAATCCCTCAACGACGACGAGTTTGAGAAGGTATTTGCTTCTAATTTTAATGGAGATGAGGACATCTAAGCTTACATCTGTCCTTTGCATGAAGACAAGGGTTTGGTCAGTTGTACTGCTTTCTAGGTTTTTTAGTTCTATGATGCATCATTCAATAATTTGGAAAATGAAGAATTTTTAGAGAAACCCTTGGGAGACTAAATGTTCCACAGGTGTGAGTTAAACATGCATTTATGGTCGACATCTTAGCATTTGAACACTTTACTTCATATTGGGAGCATTGTTCAAGGTATTTTTGAGCTATCCACTCTTGTATCATTGATATTTTATGTATTGTGACCTTATCTCTAGGGTTTGTAAAGAGATAAAGACATTTTTATCTTTTCCTAGGAAAATATTGTTGTTTTAATGAGAAGGGTGCTAGATCTTTCACATAAATAGAGAAGCACTTCTCATTTGTGAATCATTGCTAGAACTTGTGGTGAACAACTACTTGTCTACTTTTCTTCTTCTATATTTGTTATGGATGGATACCTAGAGCTACTTTTTGAGGAGGTGTCTTGTGGATTGATTTTCGACTTTCATAGATGCTCTTGGCTTGGGTTTTATGGATGAAATGATTTGTTGAGTAAGTGGTCTCAGTTAATCTTGTTATATTTTGTTTATGGATTATTTCAAGTGTAGTTGTACTTCTCTAGTGATGGTGGTGCACTCTCTTGCTATATTTCTTGAACAAGTCCCTTCTTCAAAACCCTTGAAATATTATTAGTTGAGTATCTTTCCTTGAACCATATTGAAGTTTTTAGGGAATCAGGTGGGTTTTCTAGGGTTTGTAGTGGACAATTCTAGATATCACCCTAGATCTACTTACATCCTCTGAAAGGAGTCCTTAGTTGACCTTGTATTCCCCCCCAAAAAAAATAGTAGGCACTAGTCTTCTCCCATCTAGTCAATCTGAATGCTAAAATTTCACCTTTTTATTCGATGTCTTAGGATATATTTTAGGGTTTTGTGAGACTTTGTATAAATTTTCAGCCATCTAATACCCTAGATGCCTTGGTTTTTATGCATGTACTTGAACGAAAAATCATTTTTATTGCATGAATTAGCCTTGTTACTTCATATTGTTTCGTATTTAGGGTTGAACATCTTGCATTTATCGATTTTTATATGCATGTTAAATTTCAGATTTTACAAGTGAAACAAACCCTAAATCTATCCATTATTTTAGCCCTAATTTCTACTAGTTTGCATTTTGTTTAAAGGGTTGAAGTGTATTGTTGTTATAACTTGTCTAGTACAATAAATTTTCATCTTTTACACAAGTTTTGTAACAACCATTGGTATTTTTTTATATTTGTATTGTTCGGGGATTGTTCTACATTGAATAATAACTTGCTAAACCCCCTTAACTCAACATTAAAGCACATCAAAACCAAATTTGGAATTTTTGTTGAATAACCACCTAATCCATAACTTGCTTAATATATATAGTTGGTAGTAAATTGGGTAGCTATATAGGAGACCTTAGACTTGATTGTGTCTTACCTTAGGAATCCTTGAAGCTACTAGAGAATCCTCCCTTGTGTTGGATCCATCTTTCACTAAATGAGGGAAGTTGTTGCATAGGTGACTATGGTAACACTTATAATGTTCCACTCCTTTTGTACCTTATGAAGGCTTTTCACTAGGATGCAAGATTGTGTGATAACATGCTAGAAATATTATAGTTAAGGGGGGAATCCCTAAGGTCAAACTAAGCTTATATCGTTGTAGGCCTTTGAAAGGGAAGGTAGCTTACTTTATTTTTTATTTAGTGCTTATGATTAATATTTTAAATTCCAGATTTAAATCAAAATTCAATTAGCCTATTTAAATTTATAATTCAACAAAAGACAAGGATAAAAATGCAAATCGATTTAAATTTGTGCATTAAAATTCAATGAATTTGATTTTAGAAACCATGAATCGATTTTATAATGTGTCACAAAATATTTCTTTCCGTCATATTTGAATCATATTTATTAAATGCCCTCTTTTTAGACCCTACCCTTCGGGCAATAGGGACTTATAGTAAACGATTTTCAACATTTCTATTAATCATGCACAGGAATCGATGAACTTTCCATGTTTAAACCTAAAGTTTTGGGTAATTAATAAAATTTTTAAGTTTCCTTTCATTAATTTATCCAAAGTTTTAACATTTGACCTCTTATTTGGCCTCATATCGAGGCAAGAGGCTTCTCAAACATAGGAAACAAGGGATTTAAACTAAATAAAATGAATATGCAGTAAGGAAGGTGAATTAATGCTAAGTTTCAACTTAGTATTAATTCCCAAACATTAAATGTTTAATGTTTTGGATGCATAAAGTCTATAACCCACTTTTTAATGTTTGGAGGTGGCCTTGGTGTTGGTGTCCCACAATGACCCCACAATAACCTGTGTGATTTCCCTGCAATGTGTGTTGTTCGTTGATTTCCCTGTGTTGGGCGACGGAGTCTTCCATTACAGTCCATCCCTATATTATGATCTTCTATCTCGCCACCTCTCCTCCCATTCCATTGCAACTTGCCTCCCCACTATATGGATGGGCCTGTGTTGCAAAGCTTGGATGGATCAATTGATTCATTGAACCGAAGGAAGAATTCTCATGAAAAGAGGCACAGGCCTGGGTTGCCCCTCTCTATCCCTCCTTTCATCCATCCTTCCTTTGCTTCCTTAGAGGGTGACGCAAGTAGGAACTGATTACAGTATCGTGACTAGTGTAGGGGCCGATAGCCAGGATCGAAGTTCAAAGAGAAGAGAAGAGATGGGTCGTTTAGTCACTAAAAGAATTAGGGATGTCCTTCTCGTTAGTCGCTTTTCATTATCCCCACCTACTGCTTTCGATATTACTTTCCCTAATGTTACTATATGTGTCTTCATTCGACCAGTGAGCAGTGAGTGATCAATGAGGTAGGTGGCCTCATACAACCCCAGCCCTTGGTCTCCCAAGTACCATGTGTTTGAAGGTCTGTGAGTGTCGGACATGTGCATAGAGCGAAATTTGTAGAGGATTTTCAAGTACCTCAATTGCAGCTCTTTTGTGTTCGTGGTAGCCTATCCTTACATCGACCGTATCATTCAATTCCATCTTCAAATATTCATCATGTATGTTAACGTCCATAGGTTTCTCATCACCAGCGTCATGGTCGCCTCCAAGTTCCTCGAAGACTTGTAAGCGAATTTTTACATTTAATAATTTTTGCTTGACAACAACGATTGCCCTATTTATTGTTTTAGTAAATCTTTGATGTTGTTCTTTAGTTTTAACAATTAATCTCACCCTATTTTCATTCAACCAGTGAGGCGTGAGTGAGAGGAGTACTACAAATTATGAATAAAATGTCTTGTAAATGCTCAATGATGGGCACAAAAATTGAAACACATATGAATCTGTGAAATTCATATGGTTGAGAAGATAATGAAAGCTATCCAAAGATATGAACATTTTATTGCTACATGCCAACAACTTCTAAATCCATTTTCCACTAGATAGGTTTGCAAAGCGAGCAACAAGTAAATCTGAGTAAATTCGAGCAGGAATATATAGGGATGATTCAACTAAATGTTGGTTGTTGATTATGTATACAATACTCACAATTTTCCATGTCTTCTGGCCTTTAATAACATCATTCATCGGTACGTTGTGCAGGTTGATTACCGATTTCACTTCAGCAGAGCATGATGATGATATAGTATCATGGTGATGGTATAGTATCATGGTCGTTGCCTCTCTTTCTTTGACCTTGAAATTGTTGGATTGAATGCGTGTTAACATACTTCCAAAGCCTCAGAACTGAGATTCAGTGCGGTACCCTCCCCACTACTGTGTATATCACATTCTTTCTTGGATGCACATAACTAGGAAATGAAGACCCAGAAACTGGATACCATTTGAAGAAATTTTTTATATCTCACACCTCAACGTCGCTCTCCACTTCACTCTGAAACCAGACCCCCTCACGCACGCCTAAAACACGAAGCTTACTCCCCCACCAACAACCTTGAAAACACCCGACAGGACAGAAGGACAAAAAGAATGGATGACTAGCAACATGAGGATGTAAAACCAGTTGATAGCAACACAAGCGAGAGTCATAGCAGCGATAAAGTTGGAGCTAGTCACCCACATACTTCCCATGAAAATCGTGGTATGAAAGAAGGAGGAAAGACTGGGAATTGAGACATGCGTCACTTGAGAAGTCTCTCGTCACAAATTTGTATTTGGAAAGTTAAAATGAATAAATAAGAAATCACACCAAAAAAATAAGATACCAGACTTGAAAATGAAAAGAAAACTAACAACCAAAGAAAAAAAAGGTTCTATCTTACAAATATTAATTTAACAATTTATAAAAAAAAAATTAAGATTTAAATTTTATTGGTTAAGTTTTACTTTATCTAAATTACACCAATTCGTCTTACAAATATCGCACATCTAATCTTTACCCAATACTAATTGAAACATAAATAAGGTATTCACTCAAGATTTTATTGCGAGAAACATTTACATCTCCTCCAAAATCAGTGCAGAAATCCATAAACATAATCATGAAATAATTGACCCATTTTTATATCTTCGTCCTTAGATAATCAATGATATAATATTAACTATCAATTTTTCAAAATATGTCATTGTTTGTGCATGGACCTATTTGCATTGAAAATCAATTTTAAAACTCAAAGAAAATAGCATAAGCGTTGGATGGAGCTATATGCATTTAATGGTGCTTTGGAAAGAAAAACGCCATACTGTCACACGCAATTACTTTCCCTTCAATACTCAATCTTATTTGTCTACCAACTTGGTATTCGGTAACTTCACAACACACATATAATCTAACTCTGCTCTGCGTCCATGGCTAGCCAAGGACACCATCCCATCCAATCTTCCCTTTCCAACGCTCCTCTCCTACCCAAGTGCTCTATCTACCCTCGCCTCCATGTCAATTAATGAATGCTCTTCTGCAACCCTCCATCCAACATGTCGACGACAATTAATGAATGTGAATAAGAGTTAGGGCAAGTTGGCGACTATATATATCTATTTTTTTTATTATGTGTTTTTTGGATTTTATGGTCTTTTTTTCAATAGAGTCGTTACCTTTGTTGTGATATATTATGTTTCTATCATCATTTAAATAACAACAATAAGATCCATCATCCATTATAATTTAAAGAACAAAAATAGGACCCATCATCCATTATCAAATTTGAACAACCATAGTGTTGGCGACGGAAGTCACCCCTGGATTGCAGCAGGAGCAGAGCTCGATGCCCATCAGTTTATGTCACGATTTGTTTAATGGGGTGATCAAATGGAGGTTAATTCAAACGACGTGGTTTCAACTCCGAAACTAGGCTAGGCATGCATGGGCAAGTGAGGTCTTAGATAACTTCAAACAGTGAGCTATAGTAAGGGTGAGTAGGGGGAAGACTTGTATCAAAGAGAAGCAAAGGTCTGTCATAAACATCAGGTTCCTAACAGACTGTGGAAGAAAACATTTAAACGCAACATCTTCTTACGCTCAAACACATAAAACCAGAGAAAACAATAGTGCCACAATAAATCCTTTATCACAACATAATTTCCATAATTCGTGTGAATCAGTCGATCAAAAACTCTCTTAGTATGGATGAAAACTAGATGGAGTAAGAAAGATTGTCTATCATAAAACAAGAAATCTCACATACAGATGCATAACCAGAGAACTGGAGTCTGTTGAAACTTTACAATCGGGAGCTTCGCTCTACCATCGATACCTTACAAAATACAAAGACTGAGTTTATATACTCAGAGAAAATCGCCTAATAGAGGCGTGCCCAGTTGCCCAAGGCTTGGTGTCTCTTCAGTCAAACTCGTACTGATATCTTTCTTTAAGTTCCATCTTAACTACGTATGGCTCATGTAAGGAGGGTAGCTGAATCATTAAGAGCTGGGCTAGCGTGCGCAAACCTCTCTGTTGAGTTGAGGACTTCGGCATGGTATCTTTGAGAAAATCAATACACAGGACTTCCTCGGGCAGACGGCTTGCCAGACCCTCCATCCCCTCTCTTAATGAATGAAAGGAGGTTTCAACCACCCGCTCTTGTCATCATTTACTCCAGGCGAGAAACAGTATGGAGATCGGATCCGATGGCGCTTGGAGACCACGACGATCCTCTCTGTAACTGAACTTGGTGCTTCGACCTTCTTTACACAACTTCTCTCTTTCTCCAAGTGACCACGAACTGTAACCACGTGCCTATTCCCATGGCACTTTTTGGCATTCGCGAATATGAAGGGGCTAATCCTTGCTGATCGAAATCGCGATGAACGATATGCCGAGATGACTCAATCTGGTGTCGCGCGTCCTTCAAATCTAACGGTCCTAAACTCACCCAACTTTGCTATGGGCCCCAGGTCCTGAATGCTCTCTCTACTTCGCGTATCGGGATATGATGGAGCTGTTATTTGCGCTTCGAAACCACGATGGGCGAAAAGGCGGGGAGCTTAATCGCGTGCCAGGTGTCTGATTCAAATGGACGGCTGAGATTTTCTCGACAATACTATGGGCCTAGCCCCTGGATGCCTTCGGCACTTCGTGTCTCGTGGCTAGGAGGAGCTATTCCTTATGCTTCAAAGTCGCGATGGGAGAAAAGGCGAGGAGCCTAATCACGCACCATGTGTCCCTCTGGATGGACGACTGAGATCTTCTCAGCAATACTATATAGCTCTTTTTACTGTCGGTGCCCTCCACACGTAACCATCGACTAAGGCTTAAGTGCTAGCACCTCTCGCTACTCGCGACCTCGCGAGTTGGAGCGTCGAACCTTGGCACTCTCCCTCCGCGAAATCCTGAGAGGCGATGGCTCTTTTCCTTTCCACAATTCTCGCGACTCATGATCTCGTGCAACCAAAGGATATGGTTTGCCCTCCCAACTCATGAACCTCGAGTTCAAGAAATGGACCCATGCATCAACTAATCGCGATCAACGACCCTCGTTACTTCGTGAGTTCTCCACGGAGACTTCTGACCGTTCACCTCTTTGAAAACTTCTGTGCTATACTTGGCGTGACTCGGCTGACTGCAATTACCCACCGACCATCGATTTGCTTCGCAAAATAGACCTTGGATGCTACCGACGACATTTTGCCCGCTCACTTGACCTGCTACTTGGAAAAGCAAGGATTCTCCCATGCTGCGCTTGAGCATTTCGTGTGCAATCTACAGCCCTGGGTGCTTCTGCGCCAGATGAAAAAAATAATCGCTAAAATTAGGCTCTATGGGGGATAGAGTCATCCCTGCGATGCTCTAAGAACTCCTTCTGCAGTTCCAGTCGCCTTTCTGTTGGGCTATGGAGTCAAGCTCGAAACAGCCTACTAAAAATACATGCCGATAAGTAAAAACAAACAAAACAAACATACATGCTCAAAGGAGCTTATTTATGTACAACCTAATACTAATATACTTTGTACATGAGGCTAGGTGAAAGCAAATTTCCACCATAGCCAATCAAGTAACTTCCTAAATGGAAGCTCCTTCCTTCTGTCGATGATTATGAATAGGTGGTGTAACCATGAAAACAGAATGGTTACGCTCTTTAACTTATCCTTACAGGCTGAAGCTGAGATGAAATAGGGAGGCTCCAATTTATGAAGGAAATGAAGCTCCATGTATTCCTTCACAGGCTCATAGGACCAATGGCAAACTCCAGAAAATTGGCAACAGGCAGCCTCCTCTGCTACACAGTTGTGGATGTGTGGTTGAATATCTATGGTAAGCACAGGTGGGTGGACAGTTGACGTAGGTTGATTGATCTCAGGCGGTGGCTGCTAGCTGACCTGCTCTACGCAGTCTGTAAACTGCATCTTCAACTGCTCCGCTGGTTCTTCTGGTTCCTCTTCTTGACTCTCCCATGGGTCAAAGTCATAATCATCATATATAGGACCTTTGGGAAAGCTCTGCTTGCTGACTGGATCTTCAGTATGTTTATAATGATCGAATGTAGGTTAAGCATGCTGCTCATCATCACTATAATATTCATCAAAAATGGGCTGAGCCTTATTTCTATGATCCTCCTCTAGAATGGTGATCCCATCAAAAATACTTGTTTAAGGGACAGTGGGACCCACTGCTTCTGGTTTCTCATACATAATCTTCTTCTCTTTAATCTCAGGCAAAAATATATCGTGAGAAACTCCCTGGAGAAAAAGAGAGAAAACCTCTTCCACAATAATGTCTTCTTCACAAACGGGAAGGTATTCGTCCTCAGAAACAGGGTGGCTAGGAATATCTGCTTCAACCCGACATTTAGGTGAGCCATCTACCGTGGAACACATCTGCTCTACAAACTCATAATCTCCACAAGAGGCGTGTTGATCGTTATGAACATCTAAAGGAATATAGGCATCTGATATGATGTCAGATGCTTCCGTTCTAGGGATAACACAATTAATATCATTCAACACCTCCATATTTTCCTGGAAAATTCTTTCCTCCACAGTAAAAGCTTCATCATGGACCTGGTCTTCAGGGCCAGCAGAGGCTTCATGAAGCGAAGAAAACTCCTCACAACATTTTTCAAACAAACAATCAGCTGGATATTAGTCTTTACAAAATGAATTGAAAGCTGTATGAAAACCTGTTAAAGAGCGGATGCTTGCAGCGGGAAGAGACCGACACCATTCAAGAGCAACTCCCTTCAATGAATACCTGAAGAGATTAATCTGGACATCCTCATGCGTGATATTGTGTCGGTGGATAGCCTCATGGAAGTCTAGTAAATGCTCAACTGGTTCCTCCCAACTTGTTGCATGAAATTCAGGGAGGAACTCTTCCAATTGGTCTCTATCAGGAAGTGCATTAGGAAAACCAACTATCTGAGAAAAATCACAGAAAGCAAACCTTTGAGCCAGAATTTTCTCCATATTGAACCAGTGGAGTCACCAATCGATCCTCGAATCATGGATTCGCTAGGTGAAAGATGCACAACTTCAAGTGTGTCTGGTCCTTGTTCACCATCAAAGGACAGATCTTAATATGTCGTTACCCCAGGAAGCTTCTCAGGCTGAGAAAGCAGCTGCTGAAACCTTCTCGAGAAAGCTCCTTAGGGTCAGCTTTCAGGTGTGCTAACAGTAGTCACAGCTGAAACAATGATGTGGAAACAATGGAGTCACCACAGTGGAGTCACCAGGTGCATAGTAGCAATCTTTAAGGGCTCTGATGTCTGATGCACCTTCAGAATCAGAGGCTCAATGTCGTTCTGCCCAGGGAAAATCTTCAACTTCATCCCTGGTAGCAGCCCCAAAAATGTTAGCGTCAGAAGTCACCCCTGGATTGCAGCAGGAGCAGAGCTCGACTCCCATCAGTTTATGTCACGATTTGTTTAATGGGGTTATCAAATGGAGGTTAACTCAAACGACGTGGTTTCAACTCCGAAACTAGGCTAGGCATGCATGGGCAAGTGAGGTCTTAGATAACTTCAGACAGTGAGTTGTAGTAAGGGTGAGTAGGGGGAAGACTTGTATCAGAGAGAAGCAAAGGTCTATCATAAACATCAGGTTCCTAACAGACTGTGGAAGAAAACATTTAAACGCAATATCTTCTTACGCTCAAACGCAGAAAACCAGAGAAAACAATAGTGCCACAATAAATCCTTTATCACAACATAATTTCCATAATTCGTGCGAATCAGTCGATCACGAACTCTATTAGTATGGATGAAAACTAGATGAAGTAAGAAAGACTGTCTGTCATAAAACAAGAAATCTCACATACAGATGCATAACCAGAGAACTGGAGTCTATTGAAACTTTACAATCGGGAGCTTTGCTATACCATCGATACCTTACAAAATACAAAGACTGAGTTTATATACTCAGATAAAATCGCCTAATAGAGGCGTGCCCAGTCGCCCAAGGCATGGTGTCTCTTCAGTCAAACTTGTATTGATATCTTTCTTTAAGTGTCATCTTAACTACGTATGGCTCCTGTAAGGAGGGTAGCTGAATCATTAAGAGCTGGGCTAGCATGCGCAGACCTCTCTATCGAGTTGAGGACTTCGGCATGGCATCTTTGAGAAAATCGATACACAGGACTTCCTCGGGCAGACAACTTTCCAGACCCTCCATCCCCTCACTTAATGAATGAAAGGAGGTTTCAACCACCCGCTCTTGTCATCATTTACTCCAGGCGAGAAACAATATGGATATCGGATCCAATGGCGCTTGGAGACTGCGACGATCCTCTCTGTAACTGAACTCGGCACTTCGACCTTCTTTACGCAGCTTCTCTCTTTCTCCAAGTGACCACGGACTGTAACCACATGCCTATTCCCATGGAACTTTTCAGCATTCGTGAATATGAAGGGGCTGATCCTTTCTGATCGAAATCGCGATGACCAATATGCCGAGACGACTCAATCTGGT
>JASDQU010736227.1:61401-73525 GCA_032191745.1 Picea mariana
ATGGGAGAAAAGGCGGGGAGCTTAATCGCACGCCAGGTGTCTGCTTCAAATGGAAGGCTGAAATTTTCTCGGCAATACTATGGGCCCAGGCCCTGGATGCCTTCAGCACTTCGTGTCTCGCGGCTAGGAGGAGCTAGTCCTTATGCTTCAAAGTCGCGATGGGCGAAAAGGCGAGGAGCCTAATCGTGCACCACGTGTCCCTCTGGATGGACAACTGAGATCTTCTCGGCAATACTGTATAACTCTTTTTACTGTCGGTGCCCTCCACACATAACCTTTGACTAAGGCTTAAGTGCTAGCGCCTCTCGCTACTCGCGACCTCGCGAGTTGGAGCATCGAACCTTGGCACTCTCCCTCCGCGAAATCCCGAGAGGGGATGGCTCTTTTCCTTTCCACAATTCTCGTGACTCGCGATCTCACGCAACCAAAGGATATGGTCTGCCCTCCCAACTCACGAACCCCGAGTTCAAGAAATGGACCCATGCATCAACTGATCACGATCAACGGCCCTCGTTACTTCGCGAATTCTCCACGGAGACTTCTAACCATTCACCTCTTTGAAAACTTCTGCACTATACCTGGCGTGACTCGGCTGACTGCAATTACCCACCAACCATCGATCTGCTTCGCAAAATAGAACTTGGATGCTGCCGATGACATTTTTCCCGCTCGCTTGACCTGCTACTTGGAAAAGCAGGGATTCTCCCGTGCTGCGCTTGAGCATTTCGTGTGCAATCTACAGCCCTGGGTGCTTCTGCGCCAAATGACAAAGATAATCGCTAACACATAGGACGATAGAATGATATTATGGTTCAACTTAAATTATAGTTTGCTCATGATTTCTTCATTGCTAAGAATTTCACTATGCGTGTATCCTCAATATTAGGGTTTTAAACCATACATACAATGTTTCAATAGTTGGTATGTTCCTTGGATAGTTAGCCCAGAATATAGTTTAGAATTTTTGTTTCTATCATAATCAATATCGCACACTCAGATTTGGAGACTTGTCTACTAATATCAGAGCAGCAAGCCCCTAACTTTAGGGAAGCGATATTTCTATCTTCTTAGTAGGGACTTGTTTCTCCGCAACTACCCATGTCTTAGTAATGTAAACAATGATGAATCAAGGCCTAAACTAGCAAATTGATTAGGCTTTTAATCGTAGAAAAACATAGATTTTCCTTTAGATGATGCAAGTCGATTTACAAATTTGTTTTGATGAATTTGCTTGCTATAATTTCATATTTAATTCAAACTTTTTAAATACTCTTTTCAGAAATATAAAAAAAAAATAGTAAAGAAGGAATATATTTAACAAATCAATTAGGGTTTAGAGCTAGAAAATCAATGATTTGTTTCAAGGAACAACAAGACAACTTAAAGATAGATATTTGAAGTGTAATTTACTTGTGATGCAATCTGTGTTAGAAAAATAGGACCACGGAGAAATAAAATAAAACAAATGCGGAAACAAACACAAAAGATACACAATACAATAGAGACACAAATTTATGTGGTTCACCCAGTGTGGGCTACGTCCACCAGAGAAATTGCTAGGTCCTTCCTTTATTATTATCCATCAAATGAAGGGATACAACCTACATCAAAACCCGTTGTAACTTCCTCTTCTTTCTCTCACAGTCTCCTCTCTCAGAATACAATACTCGCCATAATTCATAGCCGCAATACATTTCCCTCATAACAGAGGGTTGTCTTCTAGGGAAAAAACCGTAACATAATTTCTACCGTTAAATCTACGACCTTATAATGAATGGTCCAGATTTACAATGAAATTACAATATACATTTACAAGGAAATTTTTCCTTCAGGGGATTCTCCCCTGAACCCCTAGCCAGGGGAATAGCCCCCCCAGACCCCACAGAGGGGGTACCCCCCCACATGGAAGAGTGTACATACTTCTAGGGTGTAAAGTCTTCATGGGGTATAAAAATGGCTAGAAAAACACAAGACCTCTGAATCAGGAAGATAATCAGGCTCCACAACCAACAATCTGAGCTAATGATTTTCTTTTATATAAATTTAGATTGCTTAAAACAAAAAACAAAAGAGTAAATTTTGTAATTTTTGTTGTTGGTTAGAAGGAATAATCAGTGCCTTAAATGGTTGGGAAAATGGGTCAAGTTAGCCTCTTGAAGAGGGATATTCTTATGAGAGATTAGGGGGTTGTTGATATCCAATGACATGTAACAAAAAAAACCCTAATGTGGTAACCTGGGTCACAAATTTGAAAGGTAAGGGGTCTATGAAAAGATCCACCTTCAAGACAAAGTAAGGGTGGCCCTTGCATAAACATTTTAACAAATGTGATAACTCATTCGATGTCAAAAGAACAAGTTTTTCTCTTTAAAGCAAATGAAGAAAAGAGAGTTAAGGAATAATTTTGTCACACAACCTCTTCCGATGTAATACATTTTTATCCTCTATGGCCCTTGAGTCAACTTTGGCATCCTCAAATATGTAACATAATCTCCAATAAGCACCAAGTGTTACACACCTATTTGTCACACTTAAGTGTCACAATTTCATCACCATGTGGGAATATTTGTCATGATCCCTAGACATGTTGGGGGAGAAATTTATCATTTGGAGGTCAAAATACTATCTTTCACCTTGAGTTTTTGGCCCTTTTTGAGTATCATCACTCCCATGCTCATATGAAAAGGAGGATGAACCCTTGTCATCAATCCTTTCTTAGTTTTAGGGGATCGATACTATATCCTTGTGCTCGGTTCTATGGGAGTGATGAAGTGGTTACAACCATCATACCTCATTTTGAGGGGTTGTTTCAAATTTTCAGTTGGTTAGGGGGTGGTTCAAGCTACCCTCTATCCAAGGCAAGGTCAATCTTGTTTGTTCAACAAATTCCACATTTGATCCTATCCTTTCCTCAAATTGTTCTATTTTTTTTATGCCTCAAATCCTATATAATGAAGTCCATTCTTGGGTGAAGGGGGGAGAGAACTTTAGAGTATCATACTACTAGTCTTGTGAAATTTAAAGGGTTGGAAAGGAGATCTTGGAGGAGTTATTACAAAATCAACACCAAAGTTGTAAGTGTTTTATTGCTTTCCATATAATATAGCTTGGCCTATTCCCATCATGCTTATGTTACTTATCATATGCATGTCTATTTTTGCTTAGTTCAATATAGATAGATCTATTTTTCCTAACAGTATATTGTAGAAGGAGGAAGTATTGTTTCGTCTCTTGTAAAGTTTCTCTTCCACTGGGGGCTTGGAAATTAAGATCAAGGGTTGGAGCAACGATGACAACTGATTGAAAGGAGGTAGGTCATTTATCACATTCTCTCATCTTCTCTTCTCATTCTATTTGTAGGCATATAAAATATATTTAAAGGGAAAGTAGGGAACCATTTGTTACCTTCTGTCTTGGATCAAAGAAGTCTTGATCCAACGGGGGTTTCACTTGTCTGCAAGGGAAAATTTTCCACAACAGAAATTGACGACTCCACTGAGGATCGCTCATTTTAATATTTCCTTGGTGTTTTCTAGCCCTTTGAATTTTTGTTTGTTTCTTGATATTTTTTTATTGTATGCATCTTCTTTTAATTATCCCCTCCCTCATCATCATTGGGAAGCTTACTAAGTCAAGAACCTGACCCTTTCTCAGATCTGGGTGAGTTTTGTGTCCTTTCACCACTTTCCAGAATTCATCCCCCCCTTATAAAGAAATAGTGGGTGATAATATACAGATTGTCCCCCTCTCTCAATGTCTTAGGGAGCGATGAAACCTTGATCATCACCATGTCTACAGTGTTACATGGGCGATAACATCCTGATTGCCCCCCTCTCTCATTCTCTTGGAGAGCGATGAAACCTTGATAATCTCCCTATATGCAGTGTTACATGGGTGATAATCCTCTCTTTGAGTGGATTTTGAGCTTTCCTTGCCTCTTTTTTGTCAGATCTCTATCTCAAAACCTTATATCATATTCCTTCATGCATGATTGTGGCTTTGATTTATTAAAGTTTAGTGATTATCATATTTTTCTTGCCTTTTTCAAGTTTACATCTCCTATAAAATTGTGAAGTGTACATAATTGTCCTAAGTTAACTCGATCCTTTGTTTGAGTCTGTGTCATCAGTAGTTTTATCCTTATCATCTAAAGGAATTCAAATTGATGTCACGTTGATACCAAGGCCTTGTAGGTGTTTTACTTGTTTACTTTTGGAGTCCTTTTCATTGATTTCGGGATTGCATATGTTGCATTAAGCCTTGTTGTTGAGTTTCTCACTCTTATCCTCTTGGGAAAAAATTTGATCCCTTGAGTGCACTCCTAAAATCTTTGGCCTTGCTACAACTTTGCATTGATCTTTTATCTTTGCTACTTGAATTTTGAGGTTTCAAAAAGCGGTTTTCCTTTACTTTACATTTTTGGGTTCTTGTTTGAATGTGTGTTGGAGGCATCCTTGCATTTGAATTCTTTGAGTTCTTGTAAACTATTTGAGTGATTTTTTTTGTGTGTCTTTTTGCTTCGTGATCCTTTGCATCGTCATTGAATTCTTTAGTTTTGTTTGAAAGTAAGGAATAAAATAAGAGTTGCATTTGAAGTTATTTAATTGCATTTAAAGAAAAAAACAAAAGAAAATCTTGCATCCTAGAGGGGCATGTCCAAGCTCGCACTTTAGAGAGAAGTAAATTGCATTGGGAATATGCATCTGGGAAAGCAAAAGACTCTCCTCTTTACCATATCTAGCATTCATTGAAAACAAAATATTTGCATTTCATTTTTGTGCACTCTTTAGAGTCGAGTCATAACACCATCTAGTCCACTTCTACTTACCCTATTGAGTAACAAACATTCATTAAAAGGAACAAGGCACATAATCTAAAATCATTTAGACTTTGTTTTTCTTTAATAGCAAAACAATAAGTCTAGTATTTTAGGGCCTTGATAGTAGGGTGGAGAGTTAACTATTCAAGGCCACATGAATCATGGAAGACACCATTTTGCAGAATAAAGATACTATTAAAAAATATGTCAAATCAAAATTTAAGGAGAAAATGTGGTGTGATAAAGAGGTAGAGGAAAAAATAAAATTAAGGTATTATAAGGATGTAATCAACCCTAATCTAGAAGATCAAAATTTTCTATCTGTTTTTCCAAGTGTAAAGAAAAAATAAGCATTGCTAAGATAAGAACAAATTCTCACGAGCTCCATAGTGAAATTGGGCATTGGTCAATTCCTAAAACGCCATGGGATGAAAGAGTGTGTCACCTTTGTGACACTAAGAAGGTTGAAGATGAAAAGCACTTTCTCTTATATTGTCTAGCCTATACCCATATTAGATCTCATTTTCTCACACTAACAACCTTCCTAACCTCTTAACTCAACAAAAGTATGGTGATCTTGGAAAGCTTCTCTTAATATTTTTCAAGCACAGAAACAAATTCTAAAGAATCGCAAGTAATCACTTACCCTCTTAAGGTCTGATAGACCAATTCGGTCTTAGTGGACGTTAATCATAATCATCATCATCATCATATTTGTTTTATTTTTTGGTATTTTTTTTCCTCTTTAGTTTTTTAATTTTTTCTTTAATTTTTTTTATTATCTAAATTTGCTTTTTAATTTATTTTTTTTAATTTCAATTATTTTATTTTTCTTAAATTTTTTTAGTTTTTAACTAGATAAAAAAACGAATTATAATTTCTTTCTACATATTAAAAAATAGTGTTGTTTAACTACAATTGTTTTCTATGTATTGAAGTAAAGGTAAACAATGTGTTAAAAATTGTGTTTTCCACTATATTTTAAAAGTATGGAACAATAAATCAATTAAGGAGACACAATTATATGAAAATTCGTAACTTCAAAAAATTAAATGGTAAAAAATATTTTTAAGATTGAAAGAAGCATGGAAAAATGACTAAAAACATGGTTGAATAAAAAAAATAGAAAAAATAGAAAATAGATGAAAAATAAGCATTTAAAAAAATTGTGGAAACATTGTGGATCGAAAAATTTTAAATATTGAAAAAACACCTAAAAATGGAGAGGGGGTGCTACCGGTAGTACCATTTTTAAAAACGGGGTAAAAAATTGGACCCCCCAAAAAACAAGAACTCCATAGAGTTCTCGTTAAGTTGGTAACTATGTTTTCTTTGGCTCATGTTAGATCAATGTAGACAATGTCATATTTCGATGAACTTAAAGAAATGCACATTTCTTGCACCATTCAGAATTCTACTAGGGAATATAGTATGCAAGCAAGGCCTATTGGTTGAACCAACCAAGATCGTCGTTATCCTGGAATTAGCACCGCCAACCTCAGTCAGACAGCTAAGAGAAACTTTGGTCCATACAGGTTATTACAGGAAGTTTATTAAAGGCTACGCGCAGATTACAACACCCATGGAAAAGTTTTTGAAGAAAGAAGTCAAGTTCCAATGGAATGAGGATTGTCATAAGGGGTTGGAAACACTAAAATATGGACTCATCACTGCACCCATTTTAGTGTTCCTAGATTGGGACAAAGAGTTCCATGTCCATGTCGATGCATCATCCATTTCACTAGGCGTAGTGCTCTCACAACCAGGAGAAGGCGCAATTGATCATTTGATTGCGTTCGCGAGTAGGAAACTGTCTACATCTAAAAAATGTATACCACTACAGAAAGAGAAGGCATGGCCATGGTCTATGCGCTCCATAACTTCAAACACTACCTACTTGGGTCTCACTTCAAAATGTACATAGACCATTATGCATTAAAATACTTAGTCAACAAGCATGTCTTAGGAGGAAGAATATGCAGATGGTTGTTACTATTTCAGGAATATGATTTTGAGGTCATCATAAAACCAGAGAAATTAAATGCATGACCAAATCATCTCTCACAGATCTTGACAGGAGATGATGCAGGTAATTTAGATGATAATTTCTTGGATACACAATTATTTGCAGTCAGGATGGTGGATGATCTGAATTATAGGGGGTATATGGTCTAAATTCAGATGCAAAAGTCATAAAGATATAAAGCTAATAGATTTTCCATGTGGATCAAGGAGATTCCCACCTCCTCATTAATTAATTGGGCTAACAAGTACAAGTACCAGAATGGTGGAAGAACAATATTATTTAAGAGTTTGAAATTGAATTTCATTATAATTTTACAAGTACAAGAATGGTGGAAGAATAATATAAAAAATTAATTTTATCATTATAATCTATTAAAAATGTTTTAAAATGATTTTTTAATTTATTTCATTTTATAATTATAATTTATTAAAAATGTTTTTTAATTTATTTATATAATTATATAAATAAATAAATTATGTAATTTAAAAAAATAATAATAATTTAATGAACTTTTATTAATTAAAATGTTTAATTTATTATTAATTTAATTCAAATATTAAAATTGTTAATAACTCTAAATTTTTATACTTTTAAAAACTAATACAAAATATGTTTTTAAATAAAAAAATTAATATATAGTTATTTGATACAACTTAAATTATATATACTATTGTTGCAAATTGAATTAAGTATGCAATTCTAATCAACACAGTTGTCATCGTCTTGAATATGGAAAGGTGGAGCATGTTAGACATTTATAATTATCATAAGAATGGATAAAGAAATTTATTAATTTAAAAAAAAAAATAAAAAAAAAAAAATTCTAATATAAAATTAGAGTTTAAATATTTATAATAAGTAGTCCCCGAGGTGTAGGACAGTCGGTGACAGAGTGTGTTGTTAAGGCACTTTGTGATGTTAAAGTCACCGGTTCGAAATCTACGAGGACAAAAAATCCAGCCATGTTAAGGGTTGGTGTGGCTCAGGCCGGGTTCGATCCACGAGTGATTTTGACGGCTTAGATGCCCCTGAGTCGCGGTTTCTCAATCCATAGACTAGTCCCGTGGGTCACGAACAAACTAGAAAATAAAATAAATATATATGTATGATAGAATATTAATATGTAAGATAGAATAAGAAAAATTGAATATATGTTTTCAGGATAATATGATTTTAACGTTATTATAAAAAATTTATTAATCCCACCGTAGAGGGATATGAGGCATAGTTTGTTATATTATAAAGATCATTTTTCCTCACATTCAACTTCATAAGATCTACATTTCAATAGAAATTTCAAACACCAATGCTAAGAAGATGTATATAGCAATTTGTTATTTTGCACCTATTAATTCTACTTTTTATAAGAAAAAAAATCTTGTTAGCAATTGTTCCTATAATAATTTAGAACAAGATATTTTTAGTTTGAAAAATGAAGGTAATATCCTCCTGCTAGGAGACTTTAATGTTCAGACTGCAACTAAACAAGATACTATTTTAAGTATTGATTCCAACCATAATCATTTATGTCTAGATGACGACCTTGTTTTATCTAATAGCTACAAAATAAGCTCTGAAGACATAATTGAGAATTTGTTTGGTACTGAGTTGGTCAAGCTTTGAAGCTCTCAAGACCTAATAAGTTTCAATGGACTAACAAAGTGACCAAACTCCAACCATATGACTTGTATTCATGGCATAGGTAGTAGTGTCGTAGATTATGTGATATTTGATATCCTCGTTTCCAACCAAATAACATCATTTGACCTTTTAAATGAACATGAACCCGACTCTGATCATAAACCTTTAACCCTAACTCTAAATTTTTTCATGCATAGGAGCGCCATTGCAGAGAATTTTGATAATCAAAGGAAATTGTGCTTTGAAAAAAGTAAAGTTGACCTTTTCTTAAAGGATTTAAATAGTAAATTACATCTCCTAACTTATAAGGACAACATTGAAGAACTCTATCATAATTTTACAACTACCCTTTCCACTTCTATTAACAAGTTCTCTTTAGAGGTGTCTTGTAAAAAGAATAATAAAACGACCAACCCTTGGTGTTTAGGGATGCTTCTAATGAGTCCTTAAAACTCGATAAGATCAATACATACAAATCCCTAATTAAAAGGAAAAAAAGGTAATATATCAATAAAAGGCAAGAGCAACTTTCACAACTATCTAAGATGGATCCTAAGAAGATTTGGAACCAAATTCTAAACCGCAATACTAAAGAAAATAATATGATTCCCTTAAGGGACTGGAATTCCTACCTTAAAAGTATTTACTAGTTCCCTAATTCCATGGACACCATTCCTATTGTCCCTACAGAGGATGATGTTTTTTCTTTAGATGACATAGAGTTCATGGTTAAGTGGCTTGAAAATGGAAAAGCTAAGGACATTGAAGGCTACCAAGCTGAAATTTTTAAAATCGGAGGGTATATCCTTATCCCTCACATACACAAGCTCTTCAATTTAGCAGTGAAGCATGACTTACCTAAACCCTAAATGCAAAGCCTCATTGTTCCTATTTTTAAAAATGGGGATAGAAACATTCCCTCTAATTATAGGACCATTATGATTAGCTCAATTTTAGCCAAGCTTTATGGAATTATTTTGGAAAAGAAGATTAGCCTTTGGCTAGAAAGTCATGGTAAAAGAGCTAAAGGTCAAGCCAAGTTTAGGAGATATCATTCAATTGTGGACCATCTTGTTACCTTTAGGATCATTGCACAGGAGTCCCGCAATACTAAAACCAATATTTTTTGTTGCTTTGTTGACTTTAGAAAATCTTTTGACATGGTTCCTAGGAAAAACTTCGGAATATGTTGGAAGAGATAAAAGTGTCTCTTGAGTTGAGGGTTGTTGCAATAAGGATGTATGAGAACGTTATTGCTAAGTTTAAAAACACTGAGGGTTGGTCAAAAGATATTAACTGCAATATTGGAGTCAAACAAGGTTGTTCCTTGTCCCCTACTTTTTTTGGCATATACATTGACAAGTTAGATGATTTCTTGGAAAACACAGGTTGTGTCGACCCTACTCTCACTAGTATAGTGATCCGATATCTTTTTKTCCAGTGACTTATTAGATAATTGTATTAAATGAGCATAAACTAAAGTACACCATAAAGAAGGAAAAACTAAAAAGGAAAGAGGCATAAGCATGCAATATGAACACAACAACTTGATAACGGAGTTCATCCCTGSTGGACTACATCTCTAGGTCTTGCTCTCAAATGGGTAGGCCTTTTTTATTAACTCCACAAAATAATTGGGAAAAATACATAAGTATACCTCATTATGGACTTAAGCTACAGAAGCTTTTCTCAGATCATAAAACAAACACCACCACTGCGTTCGTGGAGTCAAATTACCTAAAAATGGTTGTCTCCACGCCTCGATCTGAGTCTGCCACTTTCAGGCCCAAGAGACACCCTTGTCTCAGTTTTCGTGCCTACCTCTGCAATAAATGAATGGAAATTTTCTTGAAATGTGTGCCAATTTCATACCATCATGCCTTGGTCTCTCTTCCTCCATCGTATAATGGTGGAAGTCCCTTTTATACAAAAATCTGGATGGTTGTATAATAATGAGGGCGCTTGGCGCATTGGTTAGCAGAGCTATATATAGGTCATTGGTTAGGTGGAGGTTTATGTAGAGGTCCCAGGATCAAATAACGTGGACTCCCCTTTTAGCATATGGTTATAAAAAAAAATTGGCAGAGATTTTGGCGGTGGTTAGTTTGGCAGTTGGTGAAATATGCCACCAAATCTGGTGGAACCGTCACCAGATTTGGCAGTATATTCAATTTATATTTTTTTTTTAGATTTTCAGTTGGTGGGCGTCATTGGGAATTTTCCCACTTCCATGTGGAATCCCATGACTGGGCCACGTGGTAGCCAATCATTGGCCCACGTCACCTTGTTGCACGGTCATCCTACCATGTCACCTTCCTACCACATGTCGTATGGATGCCATGTCATCCTACCATGTAATGTACGGATGCCACATGTCCTGTATGGACTGCCACATGGCAACTTTTCATTGGTCCACAATTCGACCCAAAAAGATAAAAAATGAGTGACACATGGAAGACTCTCATGATGCCACATCATCATGTTGGTGTCATCATGACACATGTCATTCTCTGCACTTGCCACGTAATTTGTACAGATGATGATGTCATCCATACTGATGTTTACATCAGCAGTACGGATGTTGACTCACCCTTGCTGACTGGCCTAGGTTGACCAAAACTTTGACCGTGAATATCTTTTGATTTGTAACTTAGTTTGACAACTTGTTTGCGTCTTTAGAAATCTTGTGATGTGCTCTTCGCGATCATGCCATTTTCACTAAGTTTTGGGAACTTTGAATTTTTTCCCTTTCTCTATATGTTGAAGCCATTCTAAGCATGTTGAGTTGCCTCTACAAGTTCTAAGTTTTTCTTATCCTTCTCTGAATCCTTTTTGGATCACACCTTCCCACTGAGAGCTTTTTGGACCACCAAAAGCTTTCATCAATCAAAATGTATGTGAGGGGAGAGTCCCCTCACTTTGTCATTTTCTATCCACTTTGCCTTGGTTGGATGTGTGCCCTTTAAGCCTACATGAAAATAATTAACATCATCCCTGCGTGAAGTCCTCCTCCTTCTGTCTAGGATGATATATTCCTATAACTCATCCAAGTACTCATGTGAAAAATAATCAACTGAAGGTATTGAAACTTCCTCATCCTGATCCATGATCACGGGAGGCTCAAAAAGTTTCAAGTTCTCTATGTTCACAACTAAGTAAATCTGCATATACGGTGGAAGATCTAAATGAAAATCATTAGTGTCTCTTTTCTCCAAGATAATGAACGGTCCATAATGAACGGGCTTGAGTTTCTTGCCTTCACCCTTCAATTGTTCCTTGTTGATGTGAATCCATACCCGGTTTCCAACTTGGAACTGATGATCAACCCTGTGCTTGTCATGCCAAGCTTTATATTGTGCTTGAATTTTCTCCAATTGTTCCATGACTACCTGGTGTATCTGTTGAATCCTATGGATGAACTTGTGGACTCTAGCATTTGTTCGTTCGGCATTCACATCGACATTGTTGATACTGAGAGGGGGGTGAATCAGTATCAAGTACAATTTAAAAACCTTTTTCAACTTATACTTAAACCATTCAATTATATCCAATGAGCAATGAGCAATAGTATAAGAGTTACACCAATACACCACAATACACCATGCACAATATATGAGAAATAATCAATAGTTTTTGTT
>JASDQU010736227.1:73625-85316 GCA_032191745.1 Picea mariana
AAATATAACTTATTCACAAAATGTACAATATCTACAATTTACAGATTTGAATAAAACCTGAAAAACTCATTAATATTCTGTCCTAAAACAGAAAGAAATATTTTTGTTGATTTTATAATTTTATGAACAGAAATAAAACAAAACTAATTAAACTAAACAACTAATATACTAATTCTAAATACAAATCTAACTAACATATATCTAACTAAACTACTAATATTATACTAAACAAACTAAAAAAAATAAATCACAAACTGACCTGGAAAACGCTCCAGATTTGTCATGTGTATGATGATTGACTTAGCTGATCGGAGGGAGGAAACCCGCACCGAATTGTCCAAGAGCTTCTCGTAAACAATAGCTGCAGTGCTCTTCAATTATGATTACAGGACAAACAAGACATAAAATTTACAACAATCATATGATTTATAAATCTTCACAGTTAGATAAACCTATATGCAAAGACTTATACGAAATAATTCAATTTATGAAGAAGAGAAATCTGTCATTCATTAACTGAACAAAGTAATTGCTGTATTTTGAAAGTAATGAAAGAAATCAGACATGGATCACATTAATTAAATCACATCATTCTGCAATAGACTATGATAGCTAAAGTAGTCTATAATCGATTACAAATGACATGCATAAACTTGAAACAAAAGATTGATATTATGAAAGCGAAAGTTGTAGCAGAACATCAACTTCTGTCTCAGTTTGTATTAAAAATCCATAGCCTGGTTCTCCCACAAGTGAGGGATCCCTTATTAGAAAAATAATAAGTATTTAAAGGTTTTCCACAAGGTAAAACCTCCCCGTGGATGTTATCAAAACTGTTTACATAAAATCTCGGAAGATATCCCAAGTTTAACTAAACTAGGAACCTACAATAAAACTAAACACAAAAATATCCCCTAGACTGTCCAACATGCCCAATGCAATTTGAATGTACCTGAAAAGGGTAAAAAATAAACCAGTTAGGATGATATTTTGTTAAAGAAAATAATAAAAATCTAAATCTATAGACTAGCTACAGAATCTTGCGATTCTATAGCTGGTCTAAATAAGACATAGAATCAACATTGAAATCAATTCAAATCATATAAAGAATTCAATTCAATTTTCATCCAATAGTTATTTGAAAATGAATCAATCAATTTGAAATTGTTACACCATTTGAAATCAAACAGGATCAAGATCAATCAAATGGTTACAGAGATACGCGTACTCTGTTTCTTTTGTTACCACAAAATCGAACAAGCAGAATCATAATCAACAGTTGTGAAATCGTTTGATATTAATTTGAAATCAATATAATCAAAACAAATCGTATGCAATTGTTATGTTGCCTTATCAACAGGAGATACGATCGCATCCAAACAAGATCACTTCCAAATTGTTATAACTGTATTGACATAACAACGATTCATGCTATGAGCGAATTAAACCAAAAATGGCGCGTAACTTACCACAAACGAAATCGTAATGGGATCACTCAATTGGTAATAGGATCTGTAGGAATTATCGGATCATTTGTTATTGCAAATTGGGCAAACAAGATCGATTGACTTTGATCAAAATCGTTCCATTCAAACGAATTATATACGGATTTGATAGAGATAACCTAGGTCGACCAATTCGTTTTGCAAATTTTAAAATCAAACAGAGCAGCAACTATAATCCAAATCCAACTCATAAAATCATCTTGCCAACTCAAGATATCGGACAATCCAATCAGAATAAGAGCAAATTGAACAATTAAGGTTTTAACATAGTTATTATGAATCAAAACCATTCCACGATTCAGGCGCATTTGCACAGGCTTAAATGAGAGCATCGTTTTCGTAAAAACAGAGTCGTTCTTTCCAAATTGAGACCGAACAGAGGCGTATCCCTGTTCTATAAGATTGCATGACACAACATATCATAACAACCAAACTTGTTGAAATCGTTTGCCAATCACAGCATATGAACCATAACGAAGTCAAATCCAAACATTATCGTATTCTAAATTGAGCATGAAAAAACTTCATGTTCAGAGTAGATACAAAACCAATTCAATTGAAAGCAAAACGTCAATTTCGTTAACTCAATCAGACAAACAAACAAATCAAATCCAAATGAAGACCAATCAAATCCGATAAAAATCTATCAGTGGCTAAATTGGGAATGATCGAATCATGTATCCAAAACGAAATTTCATTTTTTTTTAGCAAAACGAAATGTATACAGGATGGTTAACATTATTACTGAGTCATTTTGAATGATAGAGCTATTTAAAAACGAGATTCAAATCAGTATATTAATCCTGGTCATTCACACAATGCAATTGATACAAATTTCATACCTGTATGACGAGCAGATGGCTTGGTCATGACAACTTGGAGTTGACAACGGCTGTGGACGATTCAACATTCTTGAAAACGATGGAACCAGCAGTCCTCTGCTTCCTATTAGTTGCTTGGAGCTTGTCTCTTTGGCTGGTCAATACTGCAACTTGATTTTCCAGTGATTGGATTTTCGATTGAAGTATGGGAACGTCGATGTAGTATCGTTCCAACCATAAATCGCATTGGTCACAGGACGACTATGTGGGTTTCGAAAGCACAGGTGAGGGTTTGATTACATTGCCAAGGGTTTCGTTAGGCAGTTTGATACCAGGGTAGCTAGGGTTATTCCTTAGGCAAGGGGGAAGATTCCTCACGAAATCATAAGGTGGTTCGGGGCATAAACCCTGTGAGTAAGGATACTCATTGCCTAAGAAATGTTCTACGTCAGAGTCCAAATCCTCACTAAGGACTAGGGGCTTTTGCTCAGCATAGGGTTTAGGTTTATTCCTAGCCATTCTCAAAATAAGCCGAGCGTTCTTTTTACCCTTAGCAATAACAGTAGGGTTTTCCTTGGCTCTTTTGCTCACAGGATTTTTTATAGCCTCAGCCTTCTCTGCTACATCATCTGGTAAGTCAATATCAGGGTCAACCGAGGGCTTAGGAGATGGAAGTAGCACATGGAAGGGCACGGGTGGCTGAACACTGGTTTCATTAACCACAGGCTTGTCAACCTGGACGGGGTTTGCATCATCAAAACCATTTCGAGCRATGAAAGCTCTCTAGCTATCACCATGTAAACTCAAATGATAAACAATGATAAGTTTAATTAGTCCATGGTGGAACAAGCTAYTGTCGGCCTTCTGCCTTTTAAACCTTTTTGACATTTTGTACAGGCTACGCTGAAAATAGAAAGGCATATTCAACGAGTATCCCATAAAATTCATTAACAAACACAAGTGGTAGAGAAAAATGAGTCCATATCGACCCTCGCAGGTCACGAATTGTTTGACCACCATTAAAATATCATGCCATCGTGGTTTGAGCGCGGAGATGGGCATACCTCTGTCACAAGATGTGACCTTTCGGGAGACGAACAATAGTGGCCATGGAACCTCTTCCACTTTCGAATTTTTGAACCAACGTTGGCCCGTGGTAGGTAATTGCGTAGCAGAACTGATAAAATTCTCATCGATTTCCAACTGGATGTCACCCACCTTGGCTCTACAGCCATCAAAAGTCAGAGCAAACTGTTGTGCCACAAATAATTTAAAACCCTCAAATTTCTGCACGAAGGTGAGCCAACCGTTATCCTCCAAGTCCTTCCGGGCATTGTCAAATAACAACAAGGCTTGGATACCGTTCGGTTCGATTCACACCACCGGTGCCATGGAGATGAGCACACGGTGAACAAGCCAGGGTTTGGGTCATAGCAAAGACAGGAATAGAGTGCGCGAAGGGTTACTCGAGCGAACAGAGGTAAAAGAGGGAGAAGGGATAGACATTAATGTCATCATGCGAAGGTGGTGGAGCTTATCTCTGCCATGCATAATAGTTATTGCCAAAGTACAACTACTGGATTTCATAGCTGTTCAACCCATCATAGCATAGTTCAACAATCACGTCACTTGGATGACCAATGAAACCAATAGTAAGTGTATAAACCAACGCGCACAATCAATGTTATGTCAAAGTTTTAAACCATCAACATACAATTTGAAAACAATACCAAATGTTTTTAACCATGCGCCAATATATTGTAACAGCTCATATCAAGAGTTTAACCAAGGTGTCAATGGGTCTTCATATAATCAACATGCCAATAGTTTTGAAAACATAAACATAGGTATCATTTAAAAGATATATATGAAAGATTTAAACACAACACCTATGTATTTTCATGGAACCAGTGATCAAGTAAATCAAATCAAAGCACATGTAAATTCAACTGTCAATGCATCGCAAACTCAATGAAACCAAGTCACACAATAAATCCAAGAATGTCCAATGAGAATAGTTCGAAAGTTTTGCCAGCTGCATAATGATAAGTGAAATGTAAGCGCAATAGGAATATTGACAAGAAGGATCATGACAGTTCAAATAATGATTTCAATGCGACTTCGAAAGACTAAGTTTTCACACTTACAGTCATGAAAACAAGACGAAGGTAAATGTGCAAACGTCGCAAAAATAAAAGTGTCGTTTATTTGAAAATTGTGACAAAAAATTGATGTTTGCAAAACATTGGTGTAGGCAGCTTATGAGACAATAGAAAAATGTGAATTGGCTGCCAACAATGGTGACACACTGGTAGAAGCAGTTATCTCTGCCAAAAGGAACAAATTTAGATTAGGATAGCAAAGATAATTCCAACTCAAAAATAACAACCAGAAAATCGTATAAACATCATCATTTACCAACTATTCCAGCAGTGTTTTAAAAGATGAAAACTGATAACAGTCTTAAGACCAACGAATCACGATATTAAAGATAAAATCTCCAATACTGTTGGCATAGCCACTGCTGCCAGCAGGCGTCTATAGCATCGACAGGGTTGCCATTTAACCCACTCTGACATCTGTATCCTGCCAAGAAGTTCTGGATCAGAATAAAGGACATTAAAGAAGTTACTTATTTTCAAATTTTCATATACCCGACATTGCTTCACTACCAGCGGGCCTATTCAGTACCCCGGCGAAGTTGTATTGGCGTCATGCATGCATTTACCCGCTGCCAGCAGACCTGTTCAGCATCCTGACGGGTTTACAAGCACTTCCCACAGCTCTTATTAATAATTTATTTTGTTTTTTATAGATATGAGCGGGGTGACGCTGAAAATCATGATATTTTAACATATTTTTTCAGACCTCATCAGAATTTTTTAAAATTGTCCTTTATTTAGATCCTGAGCTGTTTTATTTACAAAAACAACTTCCTAAGACAGGGAGACATCTTTTGAGTCATTCCTTTATGGAATAGGGACAGCATTAAAAGATAATAGATGATCATGACAAGATTTACTCAGAGATTGAAATCAGTGATCTTCTGTCAAACAACATACTTTTCCAACACAAATTTCAGAAATATGCCATTGATGTTTGTACAAATTTATCAGAAGTTATTTCAGCGAAGGAATTTTCTATTGTCTTTGTCTGAATAGCTCAGTGTACATAGGTATGTGCATTTTCAAAAAACACAAGCTGATTAATTCAAAGAAAAATAAAAAACAAAGCAACAAACGAAAAGGCAAACAAAGCAAAATATGTACATAATATACAAGGGTAGTTATCAAGCAAAGTATCTTTTCAAGGCTTGGCCATTCACCGGGTAGGTGTCAGGCTGCCCTTCAAGATTTTGCAATTGAAAATAACTGGGACCCAACTTTTCAGCAATTAAAAACGGTCCAAGCCATAAATTTTGAAATTTAGTGTGCTCTCCCTTTCCCTCATGTGGTTTGTCCCACTTCAAGACGAGATCACCTACTTCAAAATTCCTATCAGAAGCAGAGTTAGAATCGAACCAGATTTTAACCAATTATTTATGTTGATCTAACTTACGCTTAGCTTGGGCTCTTACTTCCTCTAGCTTCATCAAAGCGTTAATTCGGTTTTCTAAAGGGGGACAATCTTCTTCTTGGACTTTCTGTGATAACTGTAGTGAAGGAAGAGGAATGTGAGGTGGCAGAATTGCTTCTCTGCCATATACGAGAAAAAAGGGGGAGTTACCTATAACGGCTTTTGGTGTTACCCTATCAGCCCACAGCGCGTTCAACAGTGCATTGTGCCAATTTTTGTGATTGTCAACCACCGTTCTCTTGATTATTTTGATCAAGTTCTTATTTGTTGATTCTACCAATCCGTTGCCCTGGGGGTAATAGCTAGCAGAATACTTCAGCTTAATTCCCTTTTCCAAAGCGAACTCGCTCATCTCAAGAGAGAAAAAGTAAGAAGCATTGTCAAACACTAAACAGTCAGGGATACCGAAGCGAGTGATAATATTCAAATTTAGAAAAGCAATTACCTGACTAGTGTTGACAGTTCTTAACGCAGCAGCTTCAGACCATTGGGTAAAKTAATMTGTGGCTATCACAATAAACTTGTGTTGTTGCGAGGACGGAGGGTTGATTGGACCTATGATATCAAGGCCCCACTGCTGAAAAGGAGAATCTACCGAAACGGGTTGCAAAGGAAAGGCTGGTTTTTGTAACCGCCCTAATGCTTTCTGACAAATGATACATTTACGACACAAGGCATGAATGTCTATAAAAAGTGTGGGCCAATAAAAACCGTCTCTTAAAACCTTATGAGCAGTGGTGTCACCACCAAAATGACCACCAGCTTCTCCTGCATGCAACTCTAGCAAGACTTTTTCTGCTTCGTCTTTTTCAAGACAACACATTAGTACACCGTTAAAACTCTGACGAAACAGGATACCATTAACCAGATGAAAGGAGGCAGACGTTAATCTCAACGCTCTTCTTTTAGCGGGATCTAGGTGACGGGGGGCTGACCCATGTTCAAGACAGAATCTTATATCATCGTACCAAGGACTAACTAGGTTTTGTGTGCAACAGATTAGATTTTGATTGCGTTGTCCTAGGTTTGACGTATCACTTTCTTCTTGCTATCCTGCTGTTGAATCAGCAACTAACTTGCATAACCCTTGGCCTCTCACTATCTGAGCTGGGGTGATTTCCAAGTCATACTCCTACAAGGAGGTGACCCAGTTAGCTCTCTTTTCTCCTAGCTCCTTCTGCACTAACAGGTTCCTCACGGCTGGGTAGGGGACAATGACTTTCGTCCTTGACTTCAAAAGATAGGACCGAAAGTGCTTAACTGCTTTGAAAACAACGTAGGCTTGCCGATATACCGCTGGGTAATTAAGTTCAGCGCCTTTGAAAGTAGAGCTCATAAAGGCAATGGGTACTTCGTTGTTCTCGGCATTCTTTTGGGTTAGGACGGTGGCATAGGAACGGTCAGAAGCAAAAGTGTAGAGTGTAAATTCTTTTGAAAAGTATGGGCTCATGAGAGATGGAGTGTCTATTATGGCCTTCTTTATTACATTAAAAGCTTGATTTTCTAGGGGTCCCTAGTGATATTGGGTGTCTTTCTTAATTAGATTATGTAAAGGCCTGACCATTTCAGAGAAACTAGGGACGAATCTTCTCACGAAGTTAATCTGGCCTAAGAAAGTCTGCATGGATTTTTTGGATGTAGGAGGGGGGAATTTTGCAATGACTTGAGTCCTTTCGGGGTCAATAATCATCCCTTCACTAGACACAATGAATCCTAAGATTTTACCCAGTTCTACTGCAAAGATGGATTTTTTGGGATTCAAGGAGATGCCGTATTTATGACATCGCAGTAGAACGACTCGTAAGTGAGCCAGATGATCGTTTTTGTTTTTAGAAAAAACAGTCACATCATCTAAGTAAACTATGACGGACTGATTGATTAAGCCTCGGAAAGCAATGTCCATTGCTCTCTGAAAAGTGGCACCGACATTAATCAATACAAAGGGCATTTTACGATAAGCATAAGTGCCCCACGAGGTACAGAAGGTAGTTTTAAGTTGGTCTGGCGGAGACATCAGGACCTGGTTGTATCCAGAGAAACCATATATTAAGGATAGCCTCTCAAAACCAGATACCTGTTGAAGGATCTGTTCCATAGGCAGGACATGATAGTTGTCTTTATCAGACGCTCTATTAAGGTTTCATAAATCAATGCAAAGTCGAATTTCCCCACTTTTCTTCCAGACTGGGACAAGGTTAGAAACCCACTGAGTGTGCCTAACAGGAAAAATTATCTTAGCATTTAGGAGCTTATTCAATTCTTTTTGAACGGTCGGTTCGAGCTTTGGGTGCATTTTCCTCAGTTTTTGTTGAAAGGGTAATGTTTGGGGCTTCATCGAGATGACACGCTGTATGATGTTAGGGTCGAAAGTTTTAAGGTCATCATACGTCCATGCAAAGACATCTTTAAATTCTTTGAACAATTTAAATGCAGCTTTTTCTTGTTGAGAACATCCCAACCCTAGATTAATGCACTGAGGATTTTCATTAGTTCCTAAGTTTACTTTTTCATAAGATAACGAGGAACTATTGGTTTTACAATTGACCGTCTTTTTAAATTTATCTTGAAAATCATAAAACTTCGCTAGTCTAACTACAGATTTAGGGATCGAGTTTACCATCTCCGATGAGGATTCAGGAGTTCTCGGATCTAGTATTACCGTGAAATCACGCAAATTGTCATCGTGTGTGTGTTCGTCTATCACCGCACCTTGAAAGGTTTCTTCCATGTGTAGAAAGTTAATAATCTGTTGGTCGTCGTCAAATACTCTCCAGTTCGTGATTTTGTCGGGGACAGATGGCCGGAACAAAATCTTGACGGAGAATGCATCTGGGGACAAGCCTTCTGCAGGAAGAAGTTTAGAAGCTACATTAGCTAATAACTTCAGAGTTATTCAATCTAGGAATAGAATTTATATTGAAAGCAGAAAATTTATTCATTAAATTCCATACCTCAGACTGGTAGCTTTTGAGATGTGGAGACAGACAGTGGATAGAGTCTCTTACCTGTCTAACCACTATTTCAGAGTCGCCAAAGATGGTTAAATTTTGAATGTTCATATCCAAATCTTTTCTGAGACCTTGCAGTAAAGCCTCATATTCTGTAGTATTATTAGTACATTCAAATTCCAACCTACATGCAATTAATGTTTTGTTACCTGCCGGATCAATAATAACGCAGCCTGCTCCAACTCCTTCTTTGGATTTTGATCCGTCGAAATAAAGAGACCATATTTTATTTGCATCGGGTACATGGGATCATTGCGTGGAAACTGTCGGCTGCATATATGCTACAATCTCATACTGTTGTTCTAGATTGGTGATAGGTGAAGCCTCGACCATGAAATTGCTGAAGAAGGTGTCCATCCCTTGTACTTCAGGTGAATCAGCAGAAGGTGTATACGGTTCGTTGGGATCGTTCAAATCTATGACCGTGAACTTAAGGTAGCGCTCATGATTTACCTTGATTTTATTAGGCTTGTCGTTCTCTGGAAGCCATAGATGGGACCAATCTGTCACGAAATAACCATGTAGTTGCTCCGACTAGTCCCTGCTTACAAACATGCCATACACTTCTAGAATATCCACAACAATTATATCAATAACTTGATGAACCTTGGGGTTAGACGATAATCTAATAAGCACATTCTTTAGTTTGCCTATAACTTTCACATTTGTCCGATCAAGTTGTATGATTTTTAAAGAAGATGGTTCAACTTCTGCATTAATTTTCTGGCATACAGACCAAGGCATCACATTGGATGACGCTCTTGAGTCTACCATACAATTGTGCACATTTCTATTAAATATCTCAAAAGTTAATAGAAAAGGAGGTACATTTTTGCGAGTACTAGGAGTAGTAGCTTGTGGCTTTTTACTCGCAGTTTCTAAGGCTACTTTATCTACATTATTTACATTATTTACATTACTTACAGGAAGGCTTCCTTTATCTTGAGGATCAGGATTATTTTTAGTGGAAGTCTTTTGGGGAGCTTTGTTTTGCACAACCTTGTTACCATTAGAATTACCATTTTTGCCATTCTCTAAAATATTTTGTAACATTTTTTTAAGCAGGAATGGAAACTTCAATAACTCATAAATAGAAATGTTAGCCCTTAACTTTTTAAGATCTTCAACTACATCGTAATCTAAGCTAGGGTTCACATTACTCTGTTTAGTCTCAGCTGATTTAGATTGCTTTGGAGGCGAAGTTGTAGTGTTTTCGGTAGAAGGTTTGTTTGTTGTCTTACTCCTGGTATTATAAGGATGAACTGTCTTGAAGTTAGCTTGAAAGATGCTATCCGAGAAGTGTCCAAAAATGTTTGGAGAAGACTCTTCTTCTTGAACTGTCTCTTGTTCAACTACCTCCTCAGGAATCTCAGGAGGCATCAAGTTATCTTGGGCTTCTAGAATTGTTTGAAGGGCACATTGCAAACTTTCTAGATTTAGGCCTTCTGTGGTTGGATTAGGTCAGTTGGGGGGAAAAGACTTCCTGAACGGGGGTTTGTAAGGCCCTTTGCTCGAAGAAGCTTCTTCGGTCAACCTTTTCAAGTCTATAACTTGATTTGATAGTTTTTGAACAACTTTAGTTAAGTTTTCCAAATCAAAGCTTTCAAGTTGTGTTTTACTTTGAGTGGGTCTGGGGAGGATCTCAATCTTCTTTTTGGAAGAAGCACTAGTCTCAGTTTCATTGCTAGTAGAGTCTTTAAGACTAAGTATGTCTTTTTCAATCTGGTTGGCCTCCTCGAAGGCTTCTAACAACGTGGCTTTCTTAGATCGTTTAACCCAAATAGCTATACTTTGATGCAAAGCTTTAGTATAGTATGCTATTATGAGACTCTCAACAGGCATGGAATCCACGGGGATTCGATTTTTAAGTGTTAAGAATCTTTGATTAAAGTCTTTAACTTTTTCTTTTGGGTTCATTCTTAAGCTAGAAAGATCCATGACTAGGACTTCCGAAGGCTTACCGTCTCCGAACTTCTCTAAAAAGCATGACTCAAACTTTTCCCAAGACATGATGGTATGGGGTTGTTGGGCAAAGTACCATGTTGATACATTACCCTCGAAAGTATACGGGAACAACCTACATACAACGTCTTCATGTTCGACATTGCGGAGTCTTATGGCTAACATAAACTTTTTAATGTGATCTTCAGCGATCTGTTTTGAGTCAAGATCAAACTTGGGAAGCCATTTCTCTGGGTGTTTAGGTAAAGGATGTTGAGCTCCGGGTACAGCTACGGCATCCTGATCAAGCTAGGGTCTAGCAGGGTTGTTCTGATTTGCCATTGGGATAGTGGGTGTGGAAGGATGAAAAGGGGAATTGCCTTCGTCGGAGGAATCTCCTCTGGAAGAGGATGGAGATGATGGAGGTGGTGAAGGGGGTATCCCAGATCCTCCTACAGTAGGGTTTAAGATTGGATCTGAAGGATTCATAGTGAGGTTAGTGTCACCTAATTGTTCTCTAATATCGGAGAAGTCCAAAGGTTGACCCCACAGACGGTTTGGTTGCCTCAAACGGGATAAGGCACTATGTGTTTTAATAAGAGATTGACGGACAATCTCTTGTATGTCACCACCTATAGGATTAGGGGTTGTTAGCTCAACTGTGATCTGTGGATCATCGGTTGAAGTAGTTGTTGTTTGAGGGGGGATATTATCGTTTGAATGTCTTCTAGTCACTATAGGTGAGCGATTAGGTGGTGGAGGAGTCTTGCGACCGCCTCGTGCCATTAATTAAGTTTAGGCCCTCCTTCTAGCGCCATTTGTTGACGGGCGAAATTGACC
>JASDQU010736227.1:96982-107377 GCA_032191745.1 Picea mariana
ACAGTGAACGCCATGGCCGACGCGGAAGCCGCCTGTATGGGGTTTGGCAGCTTCTTCTTCTTCTTCTCTGCTTCCAGTTCTTTATTATTTTCTCTCTTAATTTGAGAGAGCTCAACGTCTAATTGAGAATACACGGAGACAAACTCTCCGATGGCCATGCTACAGGCGCCTGCAACCAGACCCGAGAGCCCAGAAAGCAGCATGGCTTTGGCATCAGCCTTCACTGCGCCCACTCCCATCATCAGCGAGGCGGTTGAGACGAGGCCATCGTTGGCTCCAAGCAGAGCTGCACGAAGCCATTGACCTCTTTGACTGTAATCGGCTGTAAGTTCAAGATCATGATCCTCCTCCCCGCCAGAAGCTTTTGATGTAACAGCTGCTGCTCCGGCCATATCGATCACGCTCACGTCCGACTTTGCTACTACTTGCCCTTTTGTACTCTTGCAGACAGAGCTTTCCACCGGACGAGAGGAATTAGTAGTACTGATCAACGCCATTGCCAATCTATAAATATACAGCAGAGCCGATGGAGCTCACACAGCTATTGTGGATGCACTTATATGGTGGTCGTACTCACAGACTGTGAAAGAAAAGATGAGCACAACAGTACCGTGAGATGATAGAGTTGTACGAGAGAAATGATAAGTTTGCGTTGCAGATAGTGAAGCACTTCACTTCGCTTCCCTGCTCCACTATGTAGTGAATGAATAGTTATTGTGGTGAACTGATTGGGCCATGGAGAGGCGGAATTGGGGCACTACGTACGCAAAGATTTTATATAGCCATAGATTGATTACAATTAGGGCAATGAAGACCTGCATATAATGAATTCAATGAAGGCTAAAACAAAGAGATCCACGAGGAGATCAGTACCATTGAGTAAAAGGAATCCTGTGTCTGTAAAGACAAAGGGCCGCCGGAGTGTTGGAATCAAGGGAGGCGAATAGGGGGGAAAGCGCGTGGCTTCCACACGCAGGGAGGAAGGTATTTATATGCGATTTGCCAGGGCCTATGGGTAATAGGGTTGGCGCACCATTAGTGTGAGTGACCGCCATTGGAACAAATTAGGTTATCGGGACCGTCTTTTCCCGCAAATGGCTCCGCCTCCACGTCCTCGGCCATCGGTTCAGTCGCTTTCGCTACCACCCTGTCATCAACCGATCTTGAAAAAAGAAAAAGGAGGGCACTTATGGCGTGTGGGATGTGCGTGTCGACTGGGCCGTTTTTTAATTCTTTTTGTAGATAACCAGCAGGAAATGATACGACAATTTATAATGAAATTTCTGGGTAGTTGCTGCGCTCCACGCTCTTGCGTGGGGTCATCCCTCCATTGTGTCAGGATGCGTGAGCATGTACGCAATTCAATTGTGAAAATGGATCTTGTGGACTATACGGAATATTATCATAGGCTCTTGGAATTCTTTATTTTTTTTAAAAAGGTTAATCATTTTTAAAAAGAGTTGTGGATATTGGATTAGCTTCAAATGTTAGTTACTTCAATTGGTTTACAGTCTATGGTTTTTTTTTACATATGGTTCGTTACGTTTATAGAAAACCGTCTGAACATAAAGAGGTCAGGAATTGATTGCTCCACAACAACAGGAGTAGTATATTTAATAATAGAAATAAAAATTTGTCATAAATTTATTAAGAATATTATATGTTACTTACAAAGAATTGAATTTTCATTTTCTTGGAGAGGATAACAACCTTTTTTCCGAAACTACATCTAATAAACTATATTATTTGTTGTTGATAACTAATAAATTTTTTTATTTCACTGAAATAAATCGCATAATCAACCCAATCTGAAAAAGAAAGTTGTGGTTCTTAAATTGTATCAGGCTTGGCTTTTATTCAGGTTTCATATAATGGAGGATTGCTTGAAATGTATTTGCAGCAGAAGGAGGAAAGTCCTTTTGGCAGATGCGTGTGTTATGTTATTAGAAATTGCACCAAAGCGATCATTTATGCCAGAAAGCTGTTCAGTGCTTTCAGGCAGCGATCTTTTCATGAACAGAAATCTGTTTTAGCGTTGTTTCATTTTATAGACAAAAAATCTTTGAAAATATCTCTCCGAAATGCATGAAAATTCTATTATTAAATTTAATCACATCATCTCCATTTCATCAAATACCAATATTTTATTATTATTATTATTAAATGTAATCACATCATTTCCATTTTATGAAATATGTGACTTATTCATATGCATGCATGTGAAATTAGAGTAAGTAATCCTTACCTTTATTGACATTATTTGTGAACGCTCTCGCTGTTTCACCACCTGGTCGCAATTTCTCTGTTATAAATATGAATTATACTTTTAAATGTAGTAAATTTTTTAGTTCTAGTGGTAGTTAGTTGGTTAAGATGAAGTTTAGGTTTTATGTGATTGTTAGTTTTATTTTTATGAATTTTTTTTTATTTATCCACTCTTTTTAATTTTAAAAATAAAAATAAAAAAATTATAAATATAATATTAATGTGTAAATTAGACATTAATTTTTATTATAAATGATATTTAAAATAAATGTTGAAATATAATATTTTGATATGTAAATTAAAAAATATATAAACCTAAATCAATAGGTAAATTAGATATTGATTTTTATTATAAACTATATTTAAAATAAATATAATATTTTGATATGTATTTTTTTTAGTTAAAAGCAATTAATTTATTTTAACTTATAATTTATTAAATATTTAAAAAGTTTAAAAATATTTTAGAAAGGTTTAAAATATTTTATGGTGGTAGTGGTTAACATTTACTGATATTGGATCTTAAGAAAAATAAAAAAAAATATTTTTTTAATTTTATTTGTGTTTTAGAAAAGCTTTTTTTTAAAAGAAGTTTTTTTAAATTATCATATTTTTTTATGAATTAAAAGATTAGGAAGATTAATATTAGAACAAATATTTTGACATTGTGATTTAATGTGAGTGTAAGTAGAACATTTTAAGTTAAAGTGTTTTTTCTTTTCAACTCTCTTAGAGTCACAAAGATGACAAATCCTTTCAACCTTGGATTCCTTTCAACCTTGGATGTTGTGTTTCACTATGGGGTAGAGAGATACTTTTGATCTTTTAGATTAGAGTTGATCACCTCCTTATAGTATCTTAATTTTATTTTATCTTCCAATTCTTTATATGACCTCTTCCTTTATTCCCTAATGATTTAGCCAAGACTCAACATCTTTATGCCAACCCCACTTGAACAACCAGTGGATTTTACTAGAGTTTAAAGTAAACTTAGTAAGTTGTTTATCTTCCATGTTGTTTATCTTGTTATTGTACATTAGGTAGCTAGTCATAGCCATATTTTCAATGAGGAAAAACTTGCTTCTATGAAGAGAATGGCATAGGGTGTATTGTTTTTTTATTTTGAAATTATAAAGTTATAAAAAACTTTTAAATTTGCTTTATCTTTTTTCACAATTATCTAAAAATACTACAACCTCAAACTTCACAACCATATAAAATAAAATAACTTAAAAAAAGAAAGTTTCATAAAGATTACTTTAATCATAACTGTTTTCAAATCCATAATCAAGTTTCCACCATTTATTTATCTTTTTCTTCAATACTATATTATTTTATTAAAACTGATTTTTTTAATAAAAAATACTTATTCCATCACTATAAATTTAATAAATATCTAGTATATATAAATAGACCTCAAACATAAAATAATATAATAATTTATTAATTATAAATTATAATAAATGATTTTTTAATTTTAAATTTATTTATGATGTGTAATGAAAAATAATCATTTTTAAATACACCTGAAACATAAAATAATATAATAATTTATTAATTATAAATTATAATAAATGATTTTTTAATTTTAAATTTATTTATGATGTGTAATGAAAAAAAATCTTAAATGATTATCCTCTAATACTTTCAGCTTTTACTGTTTCTGATTTAGTTTAAAACTTGTATACTGCAAAATATCATGTATATTTTTTAATAATAATTAGTTAGTCAAGTTTTTTTGTTACAAATAATAAGAATAATAATAAACTATTTTTAAGGTTACAGTTAAGTTAGACAACAAATTGGTTTATGAGACCCCTTCAACCTAGCGATTTTACTAATAAAACTTAGTGAAGTATACATACCCTACCCCCTATAGATTTGAACATGTAATTTCTTAAAAGGAAACACAATGTTCTTAATCATTAAACCCACTCAAACTGTATTTACTGAGATTGTAATTTAACTCACTTTTTTAACGATCGACACATGAATCTGCAAAGCAATAACAAACCAGATTACCGCTCCCAGGATTTGCCAATGAAGTGTCAGAGAGAATATTTGCCCTTACCACCCCAAATGTCCGTGCCTGGTAGGAATTAGGGCAACTGCTTGAGACTCCGAAGTTGCTACAGTTCATTGGATCCCTCGTCGAATTTGTCAACCAAAACAAAACGGCGTGGGACTGGACATTCTTGGTCTGTACAATTCATCAATGATTATTGGTTTCCAAAACAATTTATATTAATAAGTGAAGTGTCAGGTCTTTTCCTTTCATTTGTTTTATGTGAAGCATCATAGTAACCGTCTCAGTTTTGCTTTAATGATGAGTGCATCCGAATCCTCGGAATGTATTTCCCCGTTTTAGCGTTATCGTGTTTGTCTCCAACGGTAAGAAGCGTGAAGAACTAACCCTAACCATAACCAGCCCTTGCAGCTTTTTGGCCGTTGCACTTTTAAAATGGCATTTACAACCAAAAGCAGACTTAGTCTTCCAAATGTCAAGTTGGTCATGCTGTTTCTGTGCATCTATCTACTTGTCAAAGACACTTTTTTTTAAACCAAAACGCCAATGAACCACAGAAAGTTATTCCGCTCCCTCCCAAAAACCGAGCTTAATCATGGCAGACAGAAAGGGACAAGTTTATATCATTGAATTGAATTCTCTGTACGTAATATTCGTCCATTGGCGATAATATTGATCAACAATGGTATCTAATCAGATATGTCCCTACGCCTACTCATTTGTGATTTTCTTATAAAATTGGAGTCACCATGTTCAGACTGAGCAGATGAATGCGATGGCCAATGGTGAGGCGTAGGGTGGATGGATCGATCAGTGGGATATTGCGTGCCCGCAACGAGAGTCCAATCTAAAAATTTGAAACAATAATTGATGAGAGTGCAATCTAAACATTGCAAAGTAACGGCGCATTGGTCAAATTAAAACTTTAAAAAAAGCTGATAGACATGCGCACTTCGCGTGTCTGCCTCATGCTCACAAGCCCCACTCTCTGCTGACTCCTCCTCCACTGCCCATCTCCCATCTCAATCTTCAGTTGCAGTAACCATGAACTATTATCATCTCATCTCCATCTTCACCTGCAATAACCCTAAATTATCAGATTATAGTAAAATTAAGCTGTCTTTATCGCCTTATAATGATGGAGAATACTATAAGATAAAATGTGAATTTCCAAATATAATGAATAGGTAAATATTTATCAACTTAATAAATATAAATAAATATAGGTAATAAATTAAGTCAAATGAATAGGTAATAAATTACCTATTCATATATTTATACTTTAATCATATTATTATTAAGTTGGTTATTAGTCCTTGTTTGTTGAACTATGGTAATGAGTTTTTTATTGATTTGATATTAATTTGTTTTTTATTTTAAATTTGTGTGTGAAATATAATGTCTAATTTCATAAAATAAATATATATTTTTTGATATAATAAAAAGATTTATTTTTCTCATTTCTAATTGATTAATATATTTCAAGTTTTATTGTTGCCTTCACTTATTTCAATATTTTAAATTAATTACATAATTAATGCACTTTATTATATATACCACTTGTTTTAAAAATTCATAGATTTAATAAAGTTGTAAAAATAATAATTCCAATATTATTAATGTCTTATCCTCTACATTTATTACACCTATCACGGGTGGAGGGAAAAAAATCATAGGGTTGGCATCAAAAGAATGTGTATGGTTGGTGGACCCTCATCGGAATGGCCAATCGGGTATGACATAGGCTCTTCGTGGGATCGTTAGTTACAATACACGTGTCACAATCTCGACTAAAGATATTTATACCACAATTTTGTGAGAAGGGCAAGGGTCTAGAAGCATATGTTGAGAAGTAATGCTAATTTTTTTTTTTGCATTTTTTAAAAAAATTTACAATTTTTGAATTTTGGTTTTATATTTTTTTAAAGTTAAAACATATTTTTTTAAATTTTGTTTTTCAATTTTAATTTTAATTTATTTTTTAAATAATTGTTTATTTAATTTTTTAAATTTATTTACTTGAATAATTCATTTTAAAGATTTTGATTATTATTATTTTTAATTAAAATTTTATGAAAAAATTAAAATAAATACATTTTAAATTTTAAAAAGTGTATTAACTTTTACTCACTAATTAAGAATTACTTATCTAAATACTTGTAATAATAATAGTATGTTTTTAAGATTCCAATCAAGTTAGATATTAAATTGGTGTATAAGATAGCCTTGTTTGTGGGAGAAGGGATCCGTGATTTGATTCCTAAAGTTTAGGAAGGCGTACATACCCTACCTCTGTGAATTTGAACATAACCTTAAAAATAGATATAACCCATAATCCTTATAATATCAATCAACCACTAACCTTATCCATGTGTAACATCGAGTCACACTTACTCCACCAAACCACCTAACTCAACATATCAATGCATATATTATTAATCCATGCAAAAATGACTATAGTAATGAGTCACTAGTTTGACTACCTATTAGTTAGTAGTTTGTCTATAATTAAACATAGGATATTGCAATAATAATTTTTATTTAAATAATTTATTTTTTTCTTCAATTTGATTGGACCTCAACTTTGAAGGGTTGCATTGTAAGTCATATCGCATGTCTATGGTTTAATTGTTCCCTAGTGGGGACTAAAGTGTCCAACCAATGAATGTTAAGCCAAAATACTTCTTACTTAGAGGCTTAATCTTCGCTTCCGGATACAAAACTTGTTAGATAGGGACTAAGCTGCCATGCAGCTCTTGTTTAATATTATGGTTATTAAGTATGTATTATATTATTAACATATATAAGTTAAATGTATTTTTATTTATAAGTTATTAAAGATAAATATAGACTAAATTTCATGAATGCAAACTTTTTTTTAAATGAAAAAACTTAAAAAATATTTATACTTTGAGGGATTTAGTTCCTATAAGTTACATGCATATATACAATATTAATTCTATTTTTCAACTTGAAATTAGACAAATAGACAATGATTCTATTATTTCATTTGAATTTCAATATACATAGATATTTTTGTGCAAACAATGTGGTTGTTGGCTCTATGACAAACTCGAGGTATGCACAAGATGTGGAAGGAGGTCTCACTTGAGGCACTATGATTGTTGTCATAAGATTAAGGTGTATATGTGAAATTAACACAAAGTGTGGCATTCAAACTCATGTAGTTTTTCATACTAATTAAAAACTTAATTCCAATTGCTTAATTGTACATAGCAACAACTAGATAACATGCAATAACATTCAACCACATAATTAAGGATTTAAATGCACCTTTGTGCTCACAGCAAGCACAGTAACCAAATATAACTCACAGTAAAATGCACAACAAATATATCATCATTTTGTTGGACACACCTACCACACTTAGGAGAGGAGGGTGGGGGGGTGAATGAGTGTGGGGATATTTTTCCCAAAACTTTCCTCTTACACAAACACTCCTTAGTTGACATTCAACATTTGCTCATTACTCATTGCTGTCATTTATAATCAGTTATATGTGAATACATATCAGCAACATATCGTCAACAAATCACCTCCACAAGGAACACAAAGAACACAAGATGTATGTACAATTTTTCTTTTTATTATGGACTTCAATCCGAGGGTTTTTCAGCAACAACTGAATAGAGTACAAATCTACAAGATCACCAGCTCTATATGCAAGACTCAGCTTACATTCTCAGCACCAACTGAGATGTGGCAACAATCCTCAACAGATATCAATCTGTCAACATAAACAAGTGCATCAACCATGCACCAACCTATGCCAAACAACCTGTAATCAACATGTACCATAAACAAGTGCATCCAACCATGTACCAAGTATATACCAATTATGTGTCAAATAATCATCAACAATGACTCATCAATATGTACCAACATCATCAACTATACACCTCATGTATGTGACAACTCATTAACTGCTTGTCTCAACCATGACTAGTTTTGGATTAGTCAACAACTCCAACTTGAAATAACCATAACTTTATACTTGTAATGAATAAAGATCTGAAACTGATACACAATGTTCTTCAGTGTGTTTTATGCAATTCCTCCAGGTGGAACTACTCGGAACCTCTCAGAAAAGGTGTTATAGCAAAAATGGCATACCTTGTTGAATTTTGGATTATTCTAGAGAGCGGCCTTGTAGAGCATGGCCCGCACAAAATATTCATTGAATTGATCTGAAACTATTGCAAAAAATACTACAGCCTGTAACCTAACCAACACATTTGGTCTCACTGAATTTGGATCTGTTATGAAGAAGTTATGACGTTTTTAACCGAACAACATGTTTTTGACCAGTTTCAGGACTAGCCAAAAAGCCTATTTTCCACAGAGTGTAACTCCCAAAATACAATGACTCAAAAGATGATTTTTTTACCGTAGATACTTGGGTATTTTCTCTCAATGGAATAGAAATTTCACGGTCTGAATCATTATAGAAAAAAAATTATAGCGAAAATGGTGAGATGACCTATAAATAACATACCTTAGAAAGCACCATCAAAAGAATTTATCTTTCCTTACATTTCGGCCTTCTTTTCTTCACCTTTCCTCATAATTTCAGCTTAGATATCCTTGGTTACCTCAGACACGTATAGATATTTAATATTCTCAAGTGTGATTAAAATGAGAGAGCCTTGCCTCTTATTTATACTCTCCAAGTAGCTTCCTTAAAAACATCTTCTAGGTCACTTGGCCCCACTTTCCTTATTTTAGGGTTAACCCAGTTCTAATTTATCCATTAAATTTATTATTTAAATAATTTATTTTGTATTCACTTTGAATTATAGTACACTCATCACTTCACTTTATTATTTACCTTTTAAAATCCCTTAAACCAATTTGACTACTTTGACCTTTTGGGGCTTCTAGATGACATGTGAGGGTCCTCCAACTTCGTAAGGCCATAACTCTCAAACCGTGAGGAGTTATGTGACGTTCCACATACCACCAGAAATAGCATGACATGTACTATTCATATAGAATAGTATTGTCTGAAAATATATCATAACTCATACCATTACCCATCAAACAAACTTGGGTCCATTACCCAAACCTGGGGTCTCCAACTTCTCATGGCCATAACTCTCTAACCGTGAGAAGTTATGTGACGTTTTACATACCACCAGAAATGGCATGACAAGAACTATACATCTAGGATAGTTTCACCAACAATTTCCTTGATATTCATCTCATTATTCCACATACAAGCATGGGTCCTCCAACCATTCTTCTAGGATAACTCAATCCACAAAGCATCTTCCCATGAGGGATTTCACCATAAGGGGACCACTTTGGAGTTCATCCATTTGTGCACATTATCAATCATGATAAGACAATAATGAGAGCATGGGTCCTCCAACCATTCTTCTAGGATAACTCAATTCGCAAAGCGTCTTCCCGTGAGGGCTTTCACCATAAGGGGGGCACTTTGGAGTTCATCTATTTTTGCACCTTATCAATCATGATAAGACAATAATGAGTCATCTATACATTTTTCCAATAATGCATCATATACCAATGAAACCACATCGATCCATCTTCATCATGGATCAATGACAACTCATTGATCCATCTTCATCATATCGATGACAACTCATTGATCCATCTTCATCTATGCATTCTCATCAAGGACAAATCATATTACATCAATCATCAATCAATCAATCATTTGACATCAATCAAACACTTGACATCAATCAATCAAACCATTGGCATCAATGACAACATGATCCAACACATTTAACACAATTAAACAAAGTAGATAAGAACACTTGTCTTATGTAAATATACAACATGTTGCAGAGGATGGATGCTCCTCCTAATCGTAGGCTTGTTGTTTTAGATCTCAATAACAAGCCAACCCCGAGATGGGGCTATAAATACACAAGATATGGTGGTCCCTAAGGTTGGCCAATGTTCCCCTCTCAACAGTCAATTCTCACAGCAAATTCTAGTCCACCAGCTCTCTTCCCCTCAACCTGCAGAACCCAAGGGATGGAATCCCCCTTCACTACTCACAGTCCCTCAAGCCTTTCGACTCCCCTCCAAGGCCTCTAGCACAAGTTAGACAA
>JASDQU010736227.1:139017-150495 GCA_032191745.1 Picea mariana
TCTCTGTCACTTACAATAATCTTTGGGTGGCCATGTAGCTTTTGAACTGTCTCCATGAATGTGGTGGCAATTGTACTAGCTTTGAAGGGATGAGAGAGTGCACAAAAGTGTGTGTACTTGGTCATTCTATCAACAATCACCATGATGACACTCTTTCCTTCAGACTTCGGTAACCCTATGATGAAATCCATGGAAACCTGTTCCCAGCGCTTACTTGGGATGGATAATGGTTGTAAAAGACCTAGGGTCTTAATTGTTTCCACCTTATTTTTTTGGCAAACCAAACATTCTGCCACAAACCTTTGAAAATCAGTTTTAAGGCCATCCCAAGAAAATCCTTCTTGACTCTATGGCAGGTTTTCAAAAATCCCGAGTGCCCTCTGTAACACACCCACTACGGCATAATGAATTTTTCATTTTTTTCTTCAAGGGACAGAATCCCTGAGACTTCTATGGGGCCTAGAGTAGACCATCCCTTCCCTTATCCTCCTCTAAGCGACCACAATCTGGCCTTAGCGCAAGCACCTTTTGCAGCTCGTGAGTTGGGAGTCAAAGCTCTCGACTCTTCTTTCTCCAAATGTCGATACCCGAGATGGGATATGGGTATGGCTCCTTCCTCACTAGTGCTTGCTACATGTAACCATAGGCTAGGCCAAACACTAGAACCACTCACAACTTTGCTAGTTGAGGTGTTGAGCCCTTGTGCTCCTCCTTTGTAAAATCCTGAGACGCGAGAGGTCAACGTTACGTGGGCTCTGCCAAAGCGACGTGCACATGCCACTTTTCTCCTCCACTGTACTCTACTCACGAGTTGTGCTACTGCCGCCCATCACATGTGACCTCGGCTCTCGGTGTTTTACAGCCTTAATGATCAGGGTGCAACTTCTTCATCCTGCGAAACCCCGAGCCATGATAAGTCAACAATGGGTCACCTTCTTCCTAAGCTAAATACTAGCGCTACTTGCATATTGTGACTTAGCGAGTTGGAGTGTTGAGCCCTCGTGCTCCTCCTTCGTGAATTCTCGAGATACGATAAGTCAACAATGGGTTGACTCTTTCCCAGGCGACATGTGTCCATCACCTGTCACCCTCTCCCACCTTTCTCTGGGTGTTTGTTGTAATGCCACCTGTCAACCACGCGGTCCCCATCTAATGGAGGTGCCACGTGTTCGCATGAGCCCTTGGTGCTCAGCACTTTGCGACTTCTACAGTTGAAAAGAAACTCTCTCAAGTTCCGAACCCCCGATAGGCGATAACCACAAAAGTTATGATCCCACAGTTCTCCCGTACCCTAGATCCAATGGTCACGATCACGTCGCGATCTCACGAATCATGAGTTCATGCAGTCCTACCCTTGACCACTCCAAGTCATGAGTCATGGAAATGCTACTCTCCTGCCTATACAAAGGCTAAGATCGATGGTCAATAGGGCTCCGTCAGATCCTTGGATCTACGGTCCCGATTCCTTCACTACTTGTGAAGGTTGAAAGGGGTCGAGGCATTAAAACCTACGTTTCTTCCTCCAATCTAATAGTTGTGATAGACCTCAGATCCCCCAAAAGGATCTCATCCATTCATCTAACAAATGAAAGGGTACTCTCCTTCAGTATTTGAAACTCGCTATCCTTCCTGAGCTTCGTCAGCTATGAAAGACTTGAGAGCTTTGTGCTCTGTCTCCTGAACTTGACTCTTAGAAGAGTCTTCAATACAACTATTCATCAAGGGGTTATGGGGTTCTATTTGATCACAGAGGGTCTATGCATATTGGCACTACCTCTCATGAGCTTAACAAACTCTGTCCTCCAAGGGACTCAGAATGACTAGGTGAGTAAACCATCGTACATGTGGCTACACCTAAGATCAACGAGCTCACAGTTCATTGCTCTAGCTTAAGATGCTACAGAACTCCATAATTTATGAGAACAAGTCATGTCCGACCCATATAATTCCTTACTTTCCTAATTATACAACCAAGCAGAAATAGAAGGGATACAGTATATCCATTAAGCATTCATTCACATTCTTGAAAGCATGCACAGTATAACCAATTCATACACAGTCACAACTAAGTTACACAGGGTAGGAAATCACTTATCTATTACAGGTTTCCGCCAACCAACTGACTATGGGTGTTCATCCTTCCACCCGACCATAGGCTCAGAGGCATTCATTCTTAGCACTCTGTCCACCCCCATGCCCAGCCATGATATCACCAAGGAATTCTCAAAGTAATCGAGGGTTCTCTCTCTGTTTCAGCTTCTGTTCAGGTCCTATTTTCTGCAACTCGGAGCTTTCTCACTCGGTTGTGGCCTCAGCGAGGTTTCTCAGATTCTCTTCGAAATCAAGTTTGCAGCCTTTTGTTCGTGATTCGTTGGAGAGTTTTGCGCCTCTCCCTTGTGAGCTTCCGCACTCGTCTGGTGCCTCCCTTTCCCGTGTGTGTGTCCCTCTTACTTGGGAAGTTTTTTCCGACCTATCCAGTTCCTTCTGTCAGAAGGAAGCTCTGGTCTGCAAGTCCCTATGGTACTTTGGATTGACAGCCCATGTTTCCATTCATGGGGGTGGTTGGTGATTCAACCATCGGTCCTTTCTTCATTGACTAATTTTCTTTCCTTGAGATTCGAAGGAGGCTTGTCATCCTTATCAAGGGAGATTTGAGGTTATATGATACATGAACCCTCTCTTATAGTTTTCACATTCTTCCTCTAGTGATATCATGGCCAACACTTTCAAGGCTTCACCCCCACAGTCAGTTATTGTCAACTCAAACAATAATACATTTACATTTTCCTCATGCATTAGCATGGTAATTCCTACTTTATGATTAATTACAAAGTGGGGGAAACAGGGTGTTACAATTCCCTCCCCCTTAAAGGAACATCGTCCTTGGTGTTCTTTCTCAAAAACACATGTCATGCGTTTCTCATTCAGCCACTTCAGAAGTCTTGACCTTCATCCTCAGTCAAGTCCTTTTTCAGGATCTGAGTCTTCGTCATCTGCCTTCAATAATTCTTGGACACAAGCATATTAACCATAATTTTGTGCGAAAACATCTTACTATTCTTCAAAATTCAAAAAGGAAAAAATTCATATTCTAGCACAGTACTTATATGTACAGTTTGTGGATCTGTATCCACATGGTAGTTTTGTTTTCCATGCTCATCACTTTCCTTGATGTACCCATTGGGTGCATTATTCCAATTCAATAGTTCACAAGCGCTATCATGATTTCATTTTCCTTTCCAAGGTTTTTTCACACGGGAAACTACCCACTGTGTGCATGATCCCAATAGTTTACAAGAATTAATAAGAGCTCCTCTTCCTTGCAGTCACTCATCCTCCAGGCCTAGGCTCAAGCATCCCCTTCACTGTTATACAATCCCTCGGGCGATCCATCTTGCCCTGCTGAGGTTTTCTCGCACAGGAAAATTTTAGAGACTCTATCGAGTCTTACAGTCGAGGCGTCCCTCAAACTTGACCTGCCGAGGCGTCCCTCTGGCTTGTGTTACCTCAACATAATTTATTTCAGGCGATCATGACTTATCACGGGGTTCTCATGGCTCAGCAGTAGTCCTTTTTCATCATCTTTATCTTTGAGAGCCTTCATCTGTTCCTTTCTAGACATGTCTTTTCTTCCCACCTGTATCACAGGTATACAAAACCATGAGATGTCATTATAAATTTTAACTTTCAGAATTTTGTTGCAAATCTGTCACCCACAGATTTTCCAATCTCACGACTTGTTTTCATATTTGTTCCACACAAGAACCAGATTCATAATTATGGGAATTTTCTTCCCATGACAGTTTGGCTCAGTAGGCAATTGGCCTTCCTTATGGGCTTACAATGCTGCCATATCCAATACCCCTTTGCTTCCTGCACTTTCCACTTCAATCGGCCAAACAACTTGTTAGATTTTCCATGCATATACATTTTATTGTACCTTTACAACATCATCACAACAATTTCATAATTGTTCATACTTAACAATTAAATTACTTTCTCAAAAAGGGAAATACCATCCCTTGTAGTTTGGCTCAGCAGGCAATTGGTCTTCCTTGTGGACTTACAACACTGCCATATCCAAGACCCCTTTGCTTCCTGCAATTCATTCTTTACACAGCCAAACAATTTTTAGTTTCATCTCAACATACCAAACTTTTCAAAACGTAGTTCAACATTTAAAAAGGGTTTTAACAATTGTGCCAATATCCATGGCCACATTCATACCCAATACATTCTTGCATTGTTTTTCAAGTTCATCACACTTTATGACCAGTTCTTGGCCATGGGGTGTTGGAAGTTAACCAACCTTTTCCTCATATGGTTTATTCGTTTTATTTCATTATTATAGTAGGACCATACTGCCTGTTATAGGCCGATCACGATCGCAAATCAATACACATGAACTCAAAATTTTCACATGAATGCCTTTACTCATTCCTTGATTGTCAATGCATTCATGACATATCAATTTATGAATTCTTCCAATGGTTATAAACAATGTTTACTACCAAAGGTTCATACCTCCATTATTTAGGTTCTTCGTCCTAATTCATACCTTACTTGGGTATCCAAGGCATACAACTACCTTTCAAGTTTATGCATAACACTAAGACAATAAAATATTTCATAAGGGGTTCCTACCAAATCCCTTCATACCTTGTGCCACATAGGCATGAATATCTTTATACTGGTTCTTGGCTGCTAGCACTCTCTCTCTGATATTATCCCATCAATGGTGCTCCATGGGGAATTTTAAAGTCCCTTCAATAATCGTTCCACAAGAACCTTCTCATAGTCATCCTTTGATTGGGGTTGCTCATCGTTGGCAACTGTCTTCCTCAATAGCTCCAATTCATTTCTATACACAGCATGCATCATCATAGCCATAATTACATTAGTCGTAATATTAAACCGATTGCATGTATCATAACATTCAAACTCATAAACATCCTCAAATGTTTCCATAAGTGCAACACAAACAAATTTCGATTGTATCTTCGGCAATACAATCCTTATTACTTAGGGTGTCAAGACCTTTTCGTTCATCAATGTACTAGCTTTCTCATCCCATAGAAAACGTAATGCACATCAAGGAAAGAATTGAGGGCTCTCCCCTTCTTCAAATTCTTTCTACATTGCCTAGGGCTTTTCATCCCAATTGAGTTATCTCTAAGGTCTCATTGCCTTTTCTTAATCACAGCTTCAACCAATCCTCATCAGTTAAACATACTCATTTATTCATTTAATCATACTCAGGGGATTTACTTGCCTCTTACCAACTATATCGGTTTCCACAACTACTCTTTTTCTGAGCAGCCTTGGTTAGGCCTCACCCTAACCCTTTTTGGGATACTGCAACATGCTTTAATAGCAACTCTTTTCTCATAACGAATCATGAACATGTGCATCCTACACACTTCCATTCGGTTATCAAAATGGTCAATATTCAGTTGTTAGTCTTCTATTAATTACATGATTCTTTCAAAATGTAATCCAGGATTCTTATATATATGGGCAGGCCTTGCAGCCCATTGTCCAACCTTCAACAATTATTAGGGTTGTGACTCTGTCCTTCTAACAAAGTCCTTACACAGTTCCTCCACCGGGAACTCCTTCGGCATGCAACTTCCTTGTTGCATATCCATCACTATTTGTGNTTAATGAATATAAACATGCATCTTTACTGTTAAGATTAGTCAATTCAGATTCATTCACAATCCTTCTCATGTGATACTCAAAGGCGTAATCATTTGTCTCTTATTATGACAAGAGAGCATCTTTGCTCATTTACCCTTTCATCTAATTATATTGGCACTTCCTGAGGAAATGGAATACATTCCCCTCAGGATATTATTTGGAACAAAACTTTCATGACTCCCCAGAATGGAGTTATCTATGCCTCCATAGTATTCCTTCAATATTGGAAAAAGCAATACTTGCTTTATATTTCGCTCATCAAGAAAAACCATATCGTGCCTATAACTATACTCTTACATCATACATGTGCATTACTTTGCACGTTTAGTATCATTCATACCTTACTGTTATTAATATCAGGCTTCCTATTATGAAGCTTCACATTTCATTCAACTCATGCGTATTCATCATACTAGCTCACGCCTTCTCCTCACGTGGCCACTGGTGGTGACCACGATCCGAACTAAAAGGCGCTTCGTGTTTCACGATTTCAGGATTCATGTTGCAAGGAACTCTGGTTCTTCGATCCCCGAAATTCGAAAACCCAAAATATCGAAGCTAAGGTTTTCTCATCTCTTTGATACACATGACCCTTCGCTTGGTACCTGGAGTCAACTCCTAGACACGCGTCGAGATCCCATGTTTCGAAAAATCCGTGGACAACACCCCACCTTTTCCCAAAACTTCTGATCCACGAGGGTCCAGCAACCTGGATCCCACGGTCTAGATCTCTCTGGCAATCAACAGCCCTAACCAAATCCTGGCTTTCCACCTTTCGAGACTCTGGCGGAGTCTTCACCCCTTAACTCCCGATTCCTGAAATTGTGAAATTCTCTTTTGTACGATCAATGGTCCAGATCGCTCCTTGATCAACGACTATGATCTTTTCACGAATTTCTCATTGCTTCTTCCAAGCCCTTTGGTTCTAAAAAATTTTGGTATCTCCTCGCAACTAACTAGTGCGCTACTTCTATGAGATTGAACAACTCGAAGCATTTTGGTTCTTTCTGAATGGATCTTGACTCTCGATCCTATCCAATCTTCAAAACTCTTTTCTGAAGGATTTATCCTGCTCAATCCTCCATACTTGTTCTTTCTTCAAACTTCAGTTTTTTGCACTTCACCTTCGAACGCTTCAACTCTTCGAAACTTAGAAAATTTTTCTAAGTGTTTCCTCTCAAGACTTAAAACCACTACTCCTCTTGGTATACTCCACGTTCAACCGCCAAAGTTTTCAAACTTTAACACAAGCTTGATTCTATACGCATGTTTGGTGTACCGAATTTCCCCGTTATCTCTTCTAAGCTTTTAAGTTACTTACAGGACTAATCTCATAGTCATAACTCATACGGATGTTACCCTCTCTTTATGGGAACAACCAACAAGGGTCACTCTTGGGAATTAGCAACAGTCCCAAAGGACTCTTCTTAATCTTGCTTAAATAGATTATCCTTGTTGTCGATTCTAACCATTATAGGTCAGGTAATCTGACCCTATATATTTTCATCAGTCCTCTCAATCATGAGGATTTATATGCTCAGGGTTTAGTCTTTTAATAATGCAGTAATTATAACTTTTTAAGGATTCTACCAGTCCTTACCAGATTTCCCGAATCATGAAGGAGTTCTTCATTTGGATCTTAAGTTCTTACATAACCAACCATCTCAATTGCAAGAGACTCTACCTACTTTAGTAGGTAGCCATCGTCACACTATAATAGAACAACTCAGTTCATGTCCCTTGTCTGGCTCGTGCAGCTTCATAGCACAATTCATTCCACCTCTGTTATTCACACTCAGCTCTTATCAATAATATTGATCAGTGCATTCCTACTCCTATAAGAGTAGTTACCATTTTAACAGAGGGGTTAAATAAATTCCCAATTTACAGTTTCATTATGTGGTCCTTCTTCTTAAAGAGAAAATGCAGATAACAATGTCTCTTTATGTGGCTTGTACATGAGCCCAAGCAGGCCAAGTGTTGTAATCATGCTCTGATACCAATTTGTAACACACCCACTACAACATAATGAATTTTTCATCTTTTTCTTTGAGGGACAGAATTCCTAAGACTTCTATGGGGCCTAGCGCAAATCATCCCTTCCCTTATCCTCCTCCAAGCGACCACAACCTAGCCTTAGCGCAAGCACCTTTCACAGTTCGTGAGTTGGGAGTCAAGGCTCTCGACTCCTCTTTCTCCAAATGTCGATACCCGAGATGCGATATGGGTATGGCTCCTTCCTCACTAGCGCCTCCTACATGTAACCGTAGGCTAGGCCAAACACTAACACCACTCGCAACTTCTCTAGTTGAGGTGTTGAGCCCTCATGCTCCTCCTTTGCAAAATCCCGAGATGCAAGAGGTCAACGTTACGTGGGCTCTACCAAAGCGATGCTCACATGCCACTTGTCTCCTCTGTTGTACTCTTCTCATGAGTTGTGTCGTTGTCGCCCATCACACGTGACCTCGGCTCTCGACGTTTCGTGGCCTTAACAATCAGGGTGCAACTTCTTCATCCTACGAAACCCCAAGCCACGATAAGTCAACAATGGGTCACCCTCTTCCTAAGATAAATACTAGCACTACTCGCATCTCATGACTTTGTGAGTTGGAGTGTTGAGCCCTCATGCTCCTCCTTCGTGAATTCTCGAGACATGATAAGTCAACAATGCGTTGACTCTTTCCCACGAGACATGTGTCCATCACCTGTCACCCGCTCCCACCTTTCTTTGGGTGCTTGTTGTAACGCCACCTATCAACCATGCGGTCCCCACCTAATGGAGGTTCCATGTGTTCGCATGAGCCCTCAGTGCTCGACACCTCGCGACTTTACAGTCAAAAAGAAACTCTCTCAAGTTTCGAACCCCTGATAGGCGATAACCACGAAAGTTCTGATCCCATAGTTCTCCCGTGGCCTGGATCCAACGGTCACAATCACATCGCGATCTCGCGAATCATGAGTTCATGCAGTCCTACTCTTGACCACTCCAAGTTGTGAGTCAGCGAAATGATACTCTTTTGCCTATACAAAGGATAAGATCGACGGTCAATAGGGCTCCATCAGATCCTTGGATCTACGGTCCCGATTCCTTTGCTATTTGCTAAGGCTAAAAGGGGTCGAGGCATTAACACCTACGTTCCTTCCTCCAATCTAACAGTCTTGAAAGACCTCAGATCCCCCGAAAGGATCTCGTCCGTTCATCTAACAAACAAAAGGGTACTCTCCTTTGGTATTTGAAACTCGCTATCCTTCCTGAGCTTCGTCAGCTATGAAAGACTTGAGAGCTTTGCGCTCTGTCTCCTGGACTTGACTCTTAGAAGAGTCTTTAGTACAACTATTCATCAAGGGGTTATGGGGTTCTATTTGATCACAGAGGGCCTATGCATATTGACACTACCTCTCATGAGCTTAACAAACTCCGTCCTCCAAGGGACTCAGAACGACTAGGTGAGTAAACCATCGTACATGCGGCTACACCTAAGGTCGACAAGCTCACAGTTCATGGATCTAGCTTAAGACGCTAAAGAACTCCAGAATTTATGAGAACAAGTCATGTCCAACCCATATAATTCCTTACTTGCCTAATTATACAACCAAGCAGAAATAGAAGGGATACAGTATATCCATTAAGCATTCATTCACGTTCCTGAAAGCATGCACAGTATAACCAATTCATACACAGTCACAACTAAGTTACACAGGGTAGGAAATCACTTATCTATTACAGGTTGTCGCCAACCAACTGACTGTGGGTGTTCATCCTTCCACCTGACCATAGGCTCAAAGGCATTCATTCTTAGCACTATGTCCACCCCCGTGCCAAGCCATGATATCACGAGGGAATTCTCATAGTTCTCGAGGGTTCTCTCTTTGTTTCAGCTTCTGTTCGGGTCATGTTTTCTGCAACTCAGATCTTTCTCACTCGGTTGTGGCCTCAATGAGGTTTCTCAGATGCTCTTCATCATCAAGCTCATGACCTTCTATTCATGATTTGTTGGAGATATTAGCGCCTATCCCTTGTGAGCTTCCACCCTCGTCTGGTGCCTCCCTTTCCCGTGTGTGTGTCCCTCTTACTTGGGAAGGTTTTTCCGACCTATCCGGTTCCTTTTGTCAGAAGGAAGCTCAGGTCTACAAGTCCCTGTGGTACTTCGGACTGACAGCCCATGTTTCCATTCATGGGGGTGGTTGGTGATTCAACCACTGGTCCTTTCTTCATTGACTTATTTTCTTTCCTTGGGATTCAAAGGAGGCTTGTCATCCTTATCAAGGGAGATTTGGGGTTATTTGATACATGAACCCTTTCTTATAGTTTTCACATTTTTCCTCTAGTGATATCATGGCCAATACTTTCAAGGCTTCACCCCCACAGTCAGTTATTGGCAACTCAAACAATAATACATTTACAGTTTCCTCGTGCATTAGCATGGTAATTCCTACTTTATGATTAATTACAAATTGGGGGAAACAGGGTGTTACACCCTCCTACTGTAGAGGTGTGCAATTCCAATAGTACCTTTTGTTTGAGTTGGGAGTTCTTACATAAATATAAGTGATCTTTGTACCATAGTGAATCATTTTTCCATGTAAATGTATCTGATGCACTGGAATCCTGCTGCAACCTTTGAATGAGAGTCTACACTTTTTCGTCATTCTTCCATTCATCCCTTGATTCTATTATCCAATCGGGTTGGATGATCGAGATAGCACAAAGAAAGGCCTCAACATCTTCATCCTTTCTTGAGAGTGCATCTCCCACAAAATTTTTCTTCCCCTTTTTATAGACGATTTCAAAATCATAACCCAATATCTTGGTTACCCATTTTTGTTGTTCTTATGAAGATAGTCTTTGTTCCAAGAAGTATTTAAGACTATCATGATCTGTTTTGACCTTGAAGTGCCTACCTATTAGGTAAGGACGCCATTTCTTTAATGCATGTAGTATTGCCATCATTTTCTTCTCATAAATGGGTTTGTGTAAGTCCTTTCCCTTGAGTGGTTGAATTTCAAAAGCCAGGGGCCTTCCTTCTTGCATTAGGACAACACCAATTCCATTTCCCAAGGCATCACATTCCACAATAAAGGTTTTTGTGAAGTCTGGAGTGGTCAAGACAAGAGCTTTGCACATCAGCTCTTTAAGTTGTTCAAAAGCTTTAGTTTTCTCTGGAGTCCATGAAAATGCATCCTTCTTAGTTAGTGTCGTTAAAGGTGCTGCTATTCTTCCATAGTGTTGAACAAACTTGCGGTAGTAACCTGTCAAACCCAAAAAACCTCTAAGATTCTTCAATGTTTTGGGAATCGGCTAGTCCATCATGGCCTTAATCTTGTTAGGTTCTACCTTGACACCTTCATGAGATACAATATGACCCAAATACTCTACCTTCTTCACTCCAAAGAAACATTTGGATGGTTTGGCATATAGTTATTGCTCCTTTAGTAGTTTTAGCACCTTGTCAACATGTCACACATGATCCTCCCAAGACTTGCTATAGATTAGTATATCATCAAAAAATACTAACACAAATTTTCGAAGGAAGGGCTTGAAAATGGAATTCATCAACCCTTGGAATGTGGAAGCTGCATTTGTAAGGCCAAAAGGCATGACCAAAAATTCATAATGGCCTTCATGAGTTCAGAATGTTTTTTTTGGGATATCTTCTTCCTTCATTCTGATCTGATGATACCCTGAATGGAGATCCAATTTTTTGAAATAGATTGCTCCATGTAGTTCATCTAACAATTCATCAATGACAGAAATGGGAAACTTATCTTTAATAGTGA